>CAXARO010000296.1:0-63696 GCA_963971305.1 Arcuatula senhousia | reverse complement strand
GTGTGACGGGGATATTAAGGACTTAGCAAGAACGTAGTCCGAACTTTATCCAGTGTGACGGGGGCATAAGAAAACACTAATGGCACCTTCCATGTATGACCACAATCATGCGGTCTGATGCCAGTGATGGTATTATATTGCCCCTTATAGTTGTGATTAGCGGTAAGAAATTACGGGTGTTCATTTGTTACGTCTCCCTCTTTAATAAGGCGAATGGGTACCTGGGGATGTTAGCGCAGTTCGAGGATCCGCAGAAAGACCCATGCGGCATTACTCCCCTTTCCTTTAAAAAGTAAAGTCTATTGAACATATTAAAGGAAGGGGAAGTATTTTTTCTTGCATAAATGAGTGACCGCGTAGACCAAGCCCATGGATAATTTTAGTGTGTTAAGACTTGAGGGAGGGTATGATCCCGGATTCCCGTGAAAATAAATTTGTGATTCCCGCATCCCGAAAAATGAAAATGGCTCAATCCCGTTCCCGTTAAGGGTTTTCCCGAATTCCCGTTGAAATAAATGGGCTTTCCCGCTGTCCCGCAAAAGGTCCTACCGACCCTCAGACTTTAACTTGTTGCGAAACGTAGCTCTAACTATTTTCAGGTGAGCTATTACCATCACTTGGCGTCCGTCGTCGTCGTCGTCTGTCGTCGTCGTCGTCTGTTAACAATTTTTCAAAATTCTTCTCCTCTGAAACTACTGAACAGAATTTAATGAAACTTGGTATGAATGATCCTTAGGGTGTCCTGCACCAAAATTTTGTTTCAATTTTTGATCCGTCAAAAAACATGGCCACCGTTACTAAAAATAGACCAGGGGGGTCAGACTACTGATTTTGGCTTGTAAATCAAAAAGTATAAGAGATAGATGAAATCTGATGCCATCCTACTGCTTCAGCATCAAAAGTTCTACACAAGTCTCCATTTGGTCGAAGTTGTCAGATGATCCCTTATAGGGGTTACAGCCACTAAAAGGTGAAAAATAGCGTTTTTTGCATGTTTTTGGCCTATAGAATGAAAACTATTGTAAATAAAGAAAAGCTGTTGCTTGATTAAATGTTCAGCTCAATTAGCTCTACAAAAGTCTCCATAGGGTTGAAGTTGTCAGATGACTCCTTATAGGGGTTACAGCCCTTTAAAGGCGAAAAAATATTGTTTTTGGTCTATAGAATGAAAACTATTGCAAATAGAGAAAAGCTGTTGCTTGCTTAAATGTTCAGCTAATTTAGCTCTACAAAAGTCACCATAAGGTCAAAGTTGTCAGATAATCCCTTATAGGGGTTACAGCCCCTTAAAGGTGAAAAAAAAGCGTTTTTGCATGTTTTTGGCCTATAGAATGAAAACTATTGTAAATAGAGAAAAGCTGTTGCTTGCTTAAATGTTCAGCTCATTTAGCTCTACAAAAGTCTCCATAGGGTTGAAGTTGTCAGATGACTCCTTATAGGGGTAACAGCCCTTTAAAGGCGAAAAATAGTGTTTTTGGCCTATAGAATGAAAACTATTGCAAATAGAAAAAAGCTGTTGCTTGCTTAAATGTTCAGCTCATTTAGCTCTACAAAAGTCTCCATAGGGTCAAAGTTGTCAGATGACCCCTGATAGGGGTTACAGCCCCTTGAAGGCGAAAAATAGTGTTTTTGGCCTATAGAATGAAAACTATTGCAGATAGAGAAAAGCTGTTGCTTGCTAAAATGTTCAGCTCATTTAGCTCTACAAAAGCCTCCGTGGAGTGGAAGTTGTCATGTGACCCTTTATAGGGGTTAAAGCCCCTTAAAGGCGAAAAATAGTGTTTTTGGCCTAAAGAATGAAAACTATTGTAGATAGACAAAAGCTGTTGCTAGCTTGAATGTTCAGCTCATTTAGCTCTACAAAAGTCTCCATAGGGTCAAAGTTGTCAGATGACCCCTGATAGGGGTTACAACCCCTTGAAGGCGAAAAATAGTGTTTTTGGCCTATAGAATGAAAACTATTGCAGATAGAGAAAAGCTGTTGCTTGCTAAAATGTTCAGCTCATTTAGCTCTACAAAAGCCTCCGTGGGGTGGTAGTTGTCATATGACCCTTTATAGGGGTTAAAGCCCCTTAAAGGCAAAAAATAGTGTTTTTGGCCTATAGAATGAAAACTATTGCAGATAGAGAAAAGCTGTTGCTTGCTTAAATGTTCAGCTCATTTAGCTCTACAAAAGTCTTCATAGGGTCAAAGTTGTCAGATGACTCCTTATAGGGGTTACAGCCCCTTAAAGGCAAAAATAGTGTTTTTGGCTTAAAGAATGAAAACTATTGCAGATAGAGAAAAGCTGTTGCTTGCTTAAATGTTCAGCTCATTTAGCTCTACAAAAGTCTTGATAGGGTTGAAGTTGTGTGATAACCTCTTATAGGGGTTATAGCCCCTTAAAAGTTGAATAATAATGTTTTTTGATTATTTAGAATGAAAACTATTGCAGATAGAGAAAAGCTTTTTCATGCTTAAACATTCAGCTCATTTAGCTATACAAAAGTCTTCATAGGGTTGACATCAAGACCAGGTGAGCGATTCAGGCTCCTGGGAGCCTCTTGCTGTTTTTTTTCTTAGATTGCAAAAATCAGAAAATATAAAAAGACCAAGAGCTATGATTTCGCAGCTTGACTTTTACCAGTTAGGAGGGGGAGGACAGGGGGGGTCTCTAATCCCCACTCCCTGCCCCCTCAACCCCGATCCCCGTCCATTCTACCATCCCTCCCCCCTCCGATATAAGTTTTTTTTTACCCCCGCTCCCCGTATTTCCTCCCATTTTTTCTCCCGCTCCCCGCCCCTCTACCCCCGTTCCTCGTCCTTTCAATCCCCGTTCTCCAACCCCATCTACCACTGCTCCCCGCCCCTTAACCCCCATATTCCCCTTCTTGAAAATCAATAGACTTTACTATTTAAGGGGAAGGGGAGTGTTGCCGCATGAGTCTCTTTGCGGACCCTCGAACTGCGACAAAGGGTCAAAAAGAACCTATTTTACAAACGCTAAGATCCGCAGGTACCCATGTTCGCCTTATTAAAGAGGGAGACGTAACAAATGGACACCCGTGATTTCTTACTGCTAATCACAACTATTAGGGGCAATATAATACCATCACTGGCATCAGACCGCATACATGTGGTCATACATGGAAGGGGTCATTAGTGTTTTCTTAACAACCAATGAAAAAAGGCGTTATATCGATCATCGCTTTCCTCTAGGGGGCGTTCCGATGGAATGCAATATGAATGAAAAATCTTCCATATTAATGAAAAGGTCTTCCATATCAATATAAAACTTTCCATATTAATCAAAAAGGCTTCCATATCAATAACAAAAACCTTCCATATTAATGAAAATGTCTTTCATATCAATGAAAAAGTCTTCCATATTAATTAAAAAGTTTTCCATATCAATAAAAAAAATCCTCCATATTGGACCATATTAATAAAAAAATCTTCCATATTAACAAAAAATCTTACATATTAATAAAAAATCTTCCATATTAATAAAAAAAATCTTCCATATTAATAAAAAAATCTTACATGTTGATAGAAAATAATGAATTTAAAAGTTACCATATATAAAATTTCGCAACACATTACTTGCCGTAGATAAGAAGGGAAAATTTCAAGGTGTTTTGTCCATGAAAGATCATGAAAAATTTCGTCGATATATAAATGAATGTTGCTGTATGATATTATACCAGTAGCCAAAAATTTTTAAAGAGGGATTCGAATGTGGGTTATTCAGACAAAATTTCTTAGACTTCGATAGCGCATGATCAATTCTCAGTGTTTTTTTACCGACCTTTATTCTTCCTCAGACGGGGTCGGGGGGTCGGCCGAACCCCTTGACCCTCCCCCTGACTACGTGTTATGTACTTTATATATATGCAATTCATTTATCCCTTTGTTATATCATTTTTTATATGAAAGCTCCCCGACAGTATTCAATTAGGGGGTAACGATTTGATTTTTATTGGGGCTATGAATATTATTTTCATCCTGCCTTTTTTATTTACGGATAAATCGGAGCCTGGATTTTTTCTCTCGCGCTAATGTGCGCAATGTTTTTTTTTATTTTTAAGTTTATCATAGATTTTCCTCATAAACTGCATCCTTTCTTTTTTTATTTCAAAAACACCGTCCTACCTTTTTATTTCATGATTTTTGGCAACCTGCCTTTTAATTTCAAATTTAACCATAGCCTCCTCCCCCCCCCCCCCAAAAAAAAAATAATCAAATGGTCGCTCCCTTAGTGTACTTATTCAAGTATTTTATGCTAAAATATTTTTTTTTACATTTTAGGTGTAGACGAACATGACGAACGTGATGACCTTAAATGCCTATAACTGTACACAGCTCAAGATTCAATTACCTTCAAGCATCTACGTCTTCTTAAATATTTTTTATTAAATAATACAGCTTATATCCGTATAGGTGAATTGTTTCGTTTATTTCGTTTTTATTTTAGGAATGATGGATCCATAAATTTTCAAATTCAGGGGGAGGGGTCTCACACAGTCCAATGTGGACGAAATGTGGTTTCAATTTACATGATAATCTAGGCAAAAAGGTGGTTTGTTCCAGCCCACAGAATATCCCCAGCCCCAGATCTAACCAATTTCTAAATTTATATGTTGGGTGGATGCATGGACATCATGAACATTTGAACATATTGCTACATTTATTAGAGGTTTCTGTACTTTGTGCACTTGAACATGTATGCATGTCTATTATCAACAATCCCTACAAAGTGCGACACGACAAAAATGTTTTAAGAAGAAAAAACATAAGATTTCCATCTTGTAAGCCTTGTTTTTCTACCTTCAGACGATTTATGACATGGAACCTCACCGTAATGTAAGTTTATCTATACCTATATAGACTTTACTTATTTGCCAAAACTCATGACTTGGAATCAGTCTTCTGTCTCAAAGCAAAAGAACAAAAATGATTTTGGTAAGGTTTTTTCGTGTGTTACCTTTTGCTATATAAGGTTTTTTAGTGTGTAGGCGACGGTTTTCGATGAACGAAGCAACGGTTTTTTCGGGATAAAGTTGATTTTTGTTTTGTTTAAATTGGCCTTGAAAATACAATTAACGAGCTTTTGGTTGTTTTTTATTAAATGAATAAACTACAGACTTTTGGTTGTTTTTTTATTAAATAAATACAGACTGATAAATGGGTATTTTACTGTTAGTTTTATAACGAAATCGTGCAACAAATATAAAACTCTGCACAAGAAAAGTATTCAAATATTGTACCGTCGATTTATATAAAACTTTGGAAATTACTGTAATAAAAATAGAGGCGGAAATACCGAACAATTTTATATAGGAAATGTTATTTTACATTTTCATTTCACAACCTCATGCACAATATAAAAGAAGCACCCAATGGGGAATCCGTATTTATACATCCTAAATGTTGTGTCACATTGGTACACGTAGGTACATTTAAAATTATAAATAAAACATTAGGTTAGTTTCATAATGAATGTAGTTAATTCGCTAATTATAGTTGCTTTACTCCAAATCAACACAACTTCGGCTATCATGAAGATGAACATAATTCGCGGTGTTAAAATGAGCATAAAAGGACAGTGAAGTGGAGGATCGCGGAAATGCCGGGGGGGGGGGGGGGGGAGACCTTTCGAGATTAGAATTTTCTCTGTTACTTCAAAAGGTTTAGCATAGGCGGATCCAGGGGGGCTGGCGGCCCGGGTCCCCTTTTGGCGGAAAATTTTGGTTATTTGGTTGAATATATAGGAAATCATTGAAGCGTGACCAAAGCGGGCTCCCTCTAAGGCCAGTCAGTAGGCCCCCTCTTTTCAAAATTTTGGGATCCGCCTCTGTTTAGAGATGGGTAGGAGCGGCCGGACTATTAACCTCCTGCATGGCGATCCTACGGGTTTTTCTTTTAACGAGACCTGCAGCTGGGTTCTTTAACACGGGGTATGAATGTGTATTGCGATCAGGTTTTTCACATAAGATTATTGCGTGACGACCCCGGGTCTCCCGATACAGCGAGAACGGAGTGATTTTCCTTTATCATTTATTCGTGACAGTTTATAGCAGACATGTATGTTGTTGTCAACGGAGTATATATTGGGCCTCATTGTCAGCAAATTTGGGCTTTCTTAGTAATAAAACAAAAAAAATCTATGGACGACTTTTTCGACTTGTTTATTTGGAAGTGATCGTCCACAGATTTTTTGTTTTACTACATAAAAAGCCCAAATTTGCTGAGCATGGAGCCCAATATATATTCAGTTGACAACAACATACATGTCTGCTATAAACTGTTATGAATAAATGATATAAGAAAAGATTGACATCTACCGTCATTTTGACAATTTTAGATTGCTTCGTGAAAATCGTATCGCTCCGTACTCGCTGTATCGGGAGACCCGGTGTGGACCCCGGCTTTCATTATGACAGGGCTGTCCCATTCAACCACCTGAGGCACACACCTCAGCCGTTTCGAGGGCAAAGCAGACTTCCCACATGTAAGGTTTCTGCGCGCTCATAAGTGGACTTTTTCCGCGCTGCTACAGGCCTATTCGCCACCAGGAACCCGCACGGGGGATAAAATATTAGTTTAAGATTGAAATTGTTTAAAATTTTAAGATATAAGATATAAGTATATATAAAGCATAAATTAATACAATTTCAAAAGCATTCGTGGATTTTGTTTTAGTGTAAAAGCTTTTAAAGGGCGTACTTTCGATTTTTGTAAAAATTACATTGAGGTCATTGTTTTTCTTAAAAGAAAATCTAAGAACAACTGAATTCTTGGTCAGTAATAAAACAGTTACTAGCAATGGGTGTATATTTTTCGTTTTTTTTTAATCGTTTTCTCCGAAGGGAAAATATATGACAGGGACATATTTGATTTTTACCCCCTTTTGGTCCCTAATTTATAAACGAAAAAAGAGGGACACACAAAATCAAGCCTACCCTTTCTTTTATTGTAAGTGACATTACTATTAAGTTTCATAGCATTTGATCAACCACAACAAAAATAATTGTGGAAACTAACTAAAAAATCGGTTTTGGTCAATTTTGGGCCCCTTATTTCTAATCGGAATTATAAAATGATCCATAAGGAGAGATGCACATCTTCAATATATCTGTATTTACTGTGAAATATTTTAAAAAGATCCAGTGTTTAGCTTTGAGATTCTGATTACACAAGACAGGCACTCCTACAGTGCGACGGACGGACGGACAGAGACGGACAGAGGTATAGACAGACCGAGTGACCCGATTACTACACATGTTTTCTCATTCGGCGACACAGGTAAAAACCTAATTATAAGGAGGAAACCGTCGCAGTCTTAGGCTGTGTCACTCAAAAACCGTCACAGGTTCCCGGACAAACCTTACAGTATTCACGAAAAAACCGTAACGTGTTTGGAGGAAAATGTAAATTACTTTAAAGACATAGAACCTATCAATTTCGCAATTTTTGTACATTGAATAAAAAGTACATATATTAAAAAATATACTATCTAAAACTTACCTTTACCAACATAAAAACTCAATGTTTTGCAGTTTTCTATAAAATAATCTTATTTGAATTATTCGCTTTGATTAAGTATCGTCCAGCATAAATATTTACTTTTGGTAAACTGGGTACTGTTAAACTGAGAAACGAAACGTAACCAAACGAGGCGAAGAGAAAACGAAATCGGTAAATTAAGAAAAACGACTGGTGTCGGCTAAAATCGATTCAATTTTCCTTTTTACCAGTTTTGCTTGATTTCGTTTCCTTTCGAAATACAGATTTCGGTTGCTTATTTTACTGTTTACGTTCCCTTCTTTACCAATATCGTTTTTGTGCAGCTCCGTTTCGTTTGTTTACTTTTTGTTTCTCGGTTTACCAGTACCCGCAAGTGTTTACATTCTATAATTAGTTTGTCCTCTTTTTTGACACTGCGTTTTTTTCATCAGTTTTCCGTCGAAAAGAATACTTTCTGGCAGGTTTTTTGAAAATTTAACAGTTTCTTCAAAGGTTTTACAATGCATTCTTCAAATAGTGTGAATATTAGTATTTTTTAAAAATTGCCAAAATGATAGGTTCTATGTCTTTAATGTATCTTTATAACTATTTGTAAGAAAGATGCTAAACGTTTCAGATTTGACAAAAGAGTCACAAAAACTTTTTTTGTTCATTTTTACAATTGTTTTTTGACGAAATAACGATATTTTTGAAAATGGTAACAATGTTTTATTTTGACAATTAAATGACTTTGCATTGTGTCAATATTCATTAAGTATATGTTCGGTACATTTTTAAAAAACACTCGACATATTGTTTACAAATCAATTAGTCTATAAACTAAAGTGACCTTGAAAAAGTCAATATCGTCTTAATTTTCCTCTGTTTTTCCCACAATGCATTTAGGAGATCAGCAAAAACCTTACTGTTGTCACGCAAAAACAAACTTGTCGTGTCGCACTTTGTAGGGATTGATCAATAAAATCATACATGCATTGTTGAATTGTACGCATACATTTAATAAAAAACACACACAAAAATATCGTGAATTATATCTTCAGATGAAATTGTAAATTGTTTATATTAAAGTGTTGTGTTTTACACTCTAAAATTAACTGCTACACCTGTTCATTCTAATATGGAGTAGGCATTGCCTAAATGCGAGCATAGCTAAAAGGGACTACGTTTTGTTTATATAATGTATTTGGGGCGAGATGGTATGGGGTGATTAAGCTTCGAGACACGTTAGTTTCGTACGTGAATATAACCAAGACGAAACGAGCAGCTTATGTGAATTTATTATTTTAAGAATATTATTTTCTTGAAAAAAGCGCAATTTATGACTTTTTAAGCATTATTTCTTTTCTTATAAATTATTTTAACATTCACTCCGGCCCTGTAAAAATAATAACCCTTTCCGGACCATTAAAAATCTAAATCAGCATTAGCAAATTTCTCGCGGAAACAAATACCGTAGAGCTCTCCGCTCGAGCGGTCACTTCGTGCCCGCTTGCGAGCTATGCTCGCTATTATTAGAAATAAGTCTATTTGTAAACACGGATTACCTTAAATGACCTTTGTACTTAGGCACATGTACTTTAATGTGGGAAACGAGTTGTCTATTTCTTGCAAACTCACAATTTACATGTATTCTTGATTATTAAAATAATTTTGCCCCAGTTACATTTTAAAAAAGTCTCAAAAAATGTTTACGAAACCATCGATATTTAACATAATAATTTGTGGTGTGCTCGACTTCGACCTTTGTTATGACTCTCCCGCCATAATAGCAATGTTTTAAATGTTGAATTAAACGAAAAAATTCGGCTGTGCCACCGTATAGATGACATGAAATGGAGGAAATATTATTATAGTTGAAAATTTCGTCAAAAAGATACATTTCATATGTACGGCCAAAAAAGGTAGCAGAAAATAACGAGACCTCATATTTTCCGTTATTTTAGCCAATTTGCTTTCATAAATGAGTTGTTGTTCGAAATTTTAACATATATCAACAATAATTAACAAAATCATTATATCAACATCCAATTTTTATATTCTAGTAAATGAAAAATGCTTTATTTTGGTAGGAGACCACAATTATCGCCCCTTATTTTTCGTTGTTGTTTAATATAGTCCCTTTAAAAACACCATATATCTTCCAGAGGTATTTCTTGGGTCAATTTTTGGTGCTGTTTTAAGTTGTTTGGGTTAATTGGTAGTTCTTAAGCCAAAGTTTGATATATTCAAAGACCAACACTTAAGTCTGCATAAAAGGGGTGATTTGCTAGGCATACGCGGGGTCAAAATTTCAGAGATCTTCATTTTTGTTGACATTGAAATTTTTTTATCTCTTGACCATAAAATGCATTAAAAGTTTTAAAATCGGTAAAATCTTCTTAAATTTACATATTATTTATGTCTTGTGTTGTTATGGAGCTGGGAGAAATTTTAGGAAAATCAAATGGTATTTTTTTTTTATTCATCAAAACGCTGTATTGAAAATGCATTAAAAAGGGGTCAAAATAATACTAGTCTCGGGCCTATTTGTGATACAAAAATGTACATAAATTCCTAACCCGGATAACCCAGTCGTTATATTACACTCACTATCGATCGCTTCAACCTCGTAAGGCTGATAAGACCGATAGAGGGCGCTGAATTATTCGAGTTAATAAATTCCCGATCATTTTCTCGCCTCCTATAACAAAGAGTTCCAATTCTTTTGTTTGATTTAAAGTGCATTTCGGCCTGTAATGAGGTGAGCTTCGTTATCAGGTTATTGATAGATAACCTAGCTGTTTGATAAATAAAAAGGCAGGGCACAGTGTTGTTTGACACATTTTCTTGTTATATCAAAAGTTTATTGTTACACTAAAACTTACCAGTTATAATCATCGTAATTGTAAGATGATACAATTATCACCCTATGCGTAGTTATTGTGTGACCCAAGAAAGTAATATCACCCAAGGGCTTGTCCAGCGGGTCACCCTACTTTTGGAGGGAAAGAAGCTCTGGGTCACACACTCACTAGACTGATAACTGCTATATATATATATATATATCGAACATATTCACAGTGTATAACCGGACAGTAAGCGATCACGGAAGTTGATCACTGTCCGGTGGTAAAATCCTAGTTGATTTAATAAAAATGTATGATTTGGCCATGAATTTAAGCCCTTATTCACCCGAAAATACATTTTAAGAAAAATTGAAGCGTACAATTAGTTTACATTGTTATTTATCACTATTCAAATTATCAATATATAATGTAGATGATTTAAATTTTCGAAAAAAAGTGGTTTAATCATTGGTATTTTTGACAATGGAAACTCATTGCGGCGAAAGAAACAACAAATTATTAGTGAACCACTTACATTGAAATGTGCATTGCATCTCCATTTAAAGCTGTTTAAATAAGAAATCCATTGGTGTCAAATTATTTGATGAAAATGGTTTTGATTGTTTATAATAATCGGATTTGTAAGAGCACTACTCACTCCGTCTCTGTCCCACTAATTGCCACTGTACACAATCATTAATTGTTAGAAAGTTATATCTATCTGTCCGATTAATTGTTGGGTTGAATGTAGCAATAACAGGACAAATATTCTTACAAGCCATTATACAGCTAGAACAAAATGATTTAAAAAAAAAAAAACTGGAACACATATAAAAGGTAGTAGCTTATCCAAACAAAGTATTGGAATAAGTTTACATTGCTACATACATGTCTGTATATTGAGGATTAAGATTTACTAAAAAAGAACTATCTATATAATTTCTGTTTAGTTGGAAAACAATCCGTTCAAACAAGTTATCGAATATAAACATGTGATCATTCATCTAAGCTTTGAATTGGTATAAATTATTTGGAAATTTTGGGAAAAAAACAATATTATACATGTAGGTAAACTCTCAGATTTGGAAAATTGGCCTTTCTCTTAAAATCTAGCTGACTTGACAAACTTTGCAAATGAAGATATGTATTTAGAGTTGATATACTGTTCTAAGTATGCCTCATTTTTGTTACAAATAGTTATGATCGACAAACTGTTACTACAGAATGAAACATTAAATATTGCTCAAATCAGATGAACTTCAGGTGGCCACACTACTTCAAGTGTGCTGCTTCATGTAAATATATACAAGAGGCTCCCATGAGCCTGAATCGCTCACCTGGTCTTGGTGTCGACTCTATAAAGATTTTTCTAGGGCTAAATGAGCTGAACATTTAAGCAAGTAACAGCTTTTCTCTATCTACTATAGTTTTCATTCTGTAGCCGTAGGCCCAAATCATGAAAAAAACGTTATTTTAGGGACATCTGATAGCTTCAACCTTTTGAAAACTTGTACAGCTAAATGAACTGAACATTTAAGCAAGCAACAGCTTTCTCTATTAGCCAAATTTCCGGCTTTTATGCCACTCTGCTTTGATATTTTTCTTGTTGTTATACGTTTAGAACATTCAAATCTATAAATTATCCGTTTCATGAGTTTAAAGCTTCATGCGTTTAAAGTTTAAAATTGTCTAAACCCTAAAGTTCTTCCTAGCCCAAACATAGTTTGATCTTTAAATAGTCGTGAATTTTAATCCAGTTCGGTATTTTTGGTCACACTCTTTAACTTTCGTGCAGTGTTTGGCATTTTAAAATTTTTTGGTAGAGCTATGTAACAGCGCTGCATCACAGAGCTCCCCTGGTGAGTCTTGAATATATGAAACGTGCGTAAGACGTAGAAAAATGTAGTGTCTGGAACTTTGTTGTTAGTTTTATTTTTGATGGATTATGTGCATACAACCAGCAGCTTTTAATCAATATGATTATTAAAATGAGACATGGATTTACCTGTGGCGGATCCAGAAATTTTCAAAAGGGGGGGGGGGGGGGCGCAATTATAAAAAAAACCTTCTTGGAACTCTTGTTTCATACAGTTCCTAACCATTTTTTTTTGTCGAACGGAAGGGGGGGGGGGCTCCCGGTACGCCGGTCCTAGATCCGCCTTTGTTTACCAACATATGACAGTTCCATTAGGTCAATGATCTTGATCTAAATTCTTTTCAAATTATGGCCTAGTATACACTTTGACGTTTTATCCAACGTGTATCGACGTTTAAGAATATATTTTTAACACGCTGGTGTGCGTTGCGTAAGTTTTGTATACGTTATGGACATGTTACAAACACGTATAGCGAACGTCAGCGTGCGTTGGTGAACGTCAAGTGGGTCGCAAAATTTTGAACACGCCAACGTACGTGTTAATTTTAAGTTATTCGAACGTTAGACATAAGTCAGAAGACACACGCTGACGAACGCTATGAAGTAGTTTTGCACACGTCGAAATGAACGCCGAACAAAAATGAAACGAACGTATACCGTCAGTCTAACGATAGTCTACCGCACGTACGTCTACCGTCAGTCTAACGACCAAGAAACTTATTTAACGTGTTTAAAACGTGTACAGAGCGCACAGAGCGCCATTGTAACGAACGAGTAGCGCATCAACCCCAGAATTTTATAAGTAAAACTGAATTACAAGGGGGAAAGTCAATTTTTTAAGCTTAAAATAATTATTTAAACCTGAACAAATCTATTTACAAAAAAAAAAAAAAAACAATGACCAAAGCCAAGAAAAAAATTGTAATGTAACGAGGATAACTTAGATGGCCTCGAATGGAAAGTAATTTTTGCAAATTGTAATACACCCGTCGTGTTGTCGATTAATATTTTTTGGTAAACAAAATACTCAAATACAACGAGTAACGACATTCTATCTTTAATTCTCATTTGAAATGACGTGTATTTTTAATGTTCATTAATTATAAGCGCACGCGTTCTTCTCTATTAAGGACATCCGTCATGCTGTCGGTGATCATTTAGGATAAGTCAAGTGCAGTAAAAAGGATGCTAAGCAAACTCTTCAGACCGGTATTTCTTACATGTATATACTCATTTGAGATTTTAACAGTTTGCTAACAAGTGCAGGCATTCCTCTCAATATATTATGGACATATCAAAATTTAAAATTTATAATATCTTTTTATTCTTTTAGACTGAGTGCAAAATCATCACTATAATTATACATTCATATTACCAGAACACCGAAAACCAATATTTTTATAAAGAAACTAAATTTACATGTATCTATATTTATTAATTAATCCATCAATACATTTTAGACAGATAATAGATCTATTTCGGCAATTGTGAAATAATACTAAAGTAAAAAGAACAGAATTCCTGGGTCTCCTCATGCATGCACCAAGAGCAAAAATCATAAGTTGGACGAACGTTATGAATTGCGTTCTGCAGTCGTCACACATTCGCTAAACAATGGTCAAGTACGCCGGACAAACGCTATAGATAAGTTTTGAATAAGTTTGTCGTGCGTTGCAGGTAGTTAGTCTGACGCTTTGTGGTCGTTCACCCAGGTATTTTGTGAAACTTTTAACAGCGACTTTCAACGTGTTCCAACGTTTTAGAAAATTATTCGAACGTTCGGCACACGTTAGCTAAAACGTTATAGTGTGACAGGGCCATTACGGGGCCTTTACTGTGTTGAGCATGTTCTTCGAAGTGAATACAAGTAAGTGAACATTTAATGACTCAGATATCTCAGTTCACTGGCTGTCCATGTGATAAGAAGTTTTGTTTCAAAAGATTCCAAAGTCAATGGAAAACTCCTTATGAACCAATTTGACATTTGCTTTAATAAGTCATACACAAGTGACATGCAAGAAGCAGGCCCAGAGTGCCCTTCCTTTTAATATCTTGTTGAATGGATTCCATTTTGTTATGAAATGTAATAAGATGAACACTGCTGCATGTTTTTCCCCGAATCCAACAGTAGAGACTATTTTGAGCTCTCACATTAATTCTGTAAAATAAATAAATGAACCAAATACACAACGACATAAATTGTCACGGGCATAAAAATATGAAAATAAATTCATAAGCCTTTTAATAAACAACTTGAAGAATATGAAACCTAAGCTGTAAAGGAATGAGGAATACATGAAATTTAGAATTATATTTTTTTTATTCAAACCTTGAGGATTCAACGCAGGCAATTAATCGGACACCTACAAAAAATAAACGACCAATTAATCGGACAGTAAACAATTATGCCAAAACTACAAAACTTGATGTTTTAAACAAAATTGTTTATTTTATCTTAAGCTATCATTGTCAATGTAGAGAGTCTATCAATCGCCCTTTGAGATAATAATAAAAATATTAACAAAATCATTGCAGTTTGTGAGTAAATTCCAAATATGTGCCAAGTGGTGAAGGAAAAAATGTTCACACACTGATGATCAATCGAAAATTTTTAACATTATCAATTGTCCAGAATACAAAAAGAAACGTTAAAAAGTTTTATAAATGAGCAAGGTATATAATAAACTTACCTTTGTTCCTAATCGATATTGTAGAGTGTTCATACAGCCTAAAAACCACAAAAATATGGGTGAAAAATAACATACAACTAGGATTTTTCCACCGGACAGTGATCAACTTCCGTGATCGCGTACTGTCCGGTTATACACTGTGATATTAATATAATGGGGATACACAAGAAAATAAAAAACATAAGATGTCACGTGGAAAATCTCACGAGCAGGTGACCTCACCATGGGACCCAATGGTTACCACTTCACCCAGTAAAATATACGATGTTAAAGCTGAAGATTTTGATTTTGTTAGCTGGAGATTGACCTCAAAAGCTGGAGATTTTTTATCGACATAAAAACAGACTTCGACATACGTTTTTAGGTTTTTTTTACCATTCAGATGTGATGTATACCAAGTTGCTGGTGTTTTTTTCTGTGTTCTATTACAATTTTTATGACCTTGTTGATATATTTAAAGTTATGTAAATAAACCTTCATTTTTATCGGTTTCAATGGCTTGACAAAAAGAAAAAATGAAGTTTTATTTTTATTCATAATCAATTATCAAAACACAAAAACAAAACAAAATAAGTAAACAAGCACTAATTTGAATAAAGGTAATAACAAAACTTCCGAACTTGAATGATCAATCTCATAGTCCAGAGAAAATGACAAAAACGAATCAGTCATACCGGAGAATTGGTGGATCGCAATGGTCCTGACTTGGTACAGGCATTTCGAACGAAATGGTGGGTTAAACCAGGTTTTATGGCGCCAAACCTCCCTCTTCCATTGCAATCTTAGGATCCGGTAATGACCATAGAACACAACATAGTTGTGAGACACAATAGGGATATTGAGGTGATCATCTCAGTACAGCAGACCAATAGTTATCACAGTTCAATCACTTGGAGCTGGTCTTGTAGAGACTACATGCTGCTTTGGCTGTCTTAACTAGGGAAGTCTCTGGTTTAAAGTTGCAGCAGTCTACAGGATTGTTGAGCATGGTGCTTAGTAGGTTGTGGTTAGTCTATGAACATAGTCTGTCTCTGGAATCTGTCTGTATTTTCCTGAGTTCAGAGAAGAATCTTTTTGTGTCAGCAATGGAGTGTGGCAAGGAGAGAACTGTCTTACTGAGTTGACATAGAAGTGAGAACTGTTTCTGTCCTGTTGGTAATATGCACTTGGACAATGGTCTAGATGAGTTGATGATTGACTGAATGTAGGTAGGTCAGTTAGTGGAGTGATGAGGTACTCATCTGCTCTGGTGTGAAGTTACAGAACCTGGAAGCATGAATAATTCAATATATAAAATATAATAATAGCACGTTGGTTCCATTATATCAACAGTCTTCAATGTAACCAGTAGAAGCCGCACGCTGTCTTTCAATTGATTTTCAATTGCAATGTATTGGATTAAAAAAAATCCTTACTTTAATTGCAAAAAACCCAACTCTTTTCACACTCTATTAATTATCACATCGTAACAGACCAAGCAAAAATCTCAGATATTAATCGTAATTGCATAAAAAGTTTCTCGAATTATGTTGTTAGAAATGACTTTCGCGGCATTATGATAATTTTAAAAAATAACAAAAAACAACTTGTACTAAAAATATAAATTTTATTTCAGAAACTTTGTGTAAAACTGACTTAACAAGAAACATGTCTATGGAAAAAGGTAGTGATTATGCCGAAAATACAACAGGTATGAAAACATTTACGAGCAGATAGTACAAGTATGAATCCAGCTACATATACTCAGCAACCCAAGCAGAGGCGGGTCCAGAGATTCAGAGAAGATGGGGCCCACTTTGGTCATGCTTCATTGATTTCCTATATATTCAACAATATATTTCTGGCAAAAGAGGAGCCGGCCCCCCAGGCCCCCCCGGATCCGTCTATGCCAAGTAACGCACCACATCTGTTCTGCCATGATTCTTTTAAAATGTTGAAAATCATAACTAATCAACTTCTATATATTTCAACCACAGTGCAGCTGCATGTTAAGGCAAAGTGCACAAAAGTCAAATAGAACAAAAATGTATTATTATTGAAACAAAACAAAAGAACTGTATAATAAATGCCTGCATAATCAGTTGCAATCAGGCACGGGGCTTATTACTTATAACAAGAGTTGACACTTAAGTATGTCTCGTCTGTCAGCACCATCACAGAACTCATTGAAGGCCTAGCTGGGCCTTCAGAAAAGTTAAGGTCAAGGTCATGTGACAGGTGACAGAAATCCATTAAACCATCACAACAATGTCTGAAGTGAGTATTAGATAACATTGTTATTGAGATACAATGAAAAAAGACCAACATTCACTAAGTCATTCAACCATGAAAATGGGGTCAAAGTCACATTACATGGTGACGTAAGTTGTGTATACCATAATCCCCAAATATCAGATGCCCAGCTATAATTCTATACTTTTCTTTTAACTCATTTTTTACCCAAAAATCATCTAAGTTCACAAAGTCACTGAACCGTGAAAATGGGGTCATGGTCACACAACATTGTGTCAGTTGTGTAGACCAAAACCCCAAATGTCTGTATGTAACAGCCAATATGTTCCGCCAGTTACTTTGTTCCGGCGGAACTTTTCAACTAGTTATTTTGTTCCGATGGAACTTTCCAACTAGTTGTTTTATTCCGAGTGTAGTTGAAAAGTTCCGGAAAAAATTAGCTAGTTGAAAAGTCCCGGAACAATGTAGCTAGTTGAAAAATTCTGGCCGGAAGAAAACAACTAGTTACATCGTTCCGGAACAAATCAGCTAGTCAATTCATTCCGGCATATCATAATTACTATTCATTACACTCGGTATAAACCGACTAGTTGGAAAGTTCCACCATAACAAAACATAAGTTGAACAATATGTACTTCATAGTTGTGTATATCAAATGAAAACTAAGATTTGATACTGAAAAGTGAAAATACAATGGAAATATCATATTTAATATCAGTAAACATAAACAGGTCAAATCATTTCAAAAATATTCATACAAGCTGTTCTTTCGCTGTTTTCTTTTTCTTTTTGGTCTAGATGGACCAGGTTGTGACTCGAGCAAAAATTGTGAAACTTCTGACAATTCTTGATCTGTTTGACTTTCATTATCATCTAACTGAAACCTGTCCTGAGTTTTAAATATACTATCTTCTGCATCTTCTTCATGTGCGTCGATATGATCATCATTATCCTCATCATCCCCCTTATCGTCATCTTCGTCATCCTTATCGTCGACGTCGTCATCATCCTTATCGTCATCATCAACAACGTTTTCATCATCCTTATCGTCATCATCAACGTTTTCATCATCGTCATTAACATTTGCTTCAGAATCAATGTCAATGTCAGTGTTGCTATTTTCTTTGTCGTCGTCCTTTTCGTTGTCTCTTTCGTGTGTGATTTCTTCACCTTCGCTACATGTACTTACATCTTCTTCATACCACTTTTTTAGATTTCTCTGGTTGAATGGTCCTATCGTAATACCCTTTACCTCATCGAAAAGAGAATAGTTACCTTTGCCATTGTACTTGGTAATCTCGTATGGTCCTTTATATCTTAGTTGTTGTACGGTAGCCATACCTGCTTTTCTCCTGAAGTTTTTTAACAACACTTTGTCCCCTACAAGATACAGTTTATTCTCCACTTTGTGTCTTACGTCATAACTCTCTTTTTGCTTTTGTTGAGCCTTTTTTACGTTCTTTACCACATCTTTGCTTATTTTGTCCTTAATTTTAATCATCTGATTGACTGCGCCTTCTAGGTCTTGTTCATCGTGATTAGAATGTGTGTTTTTAAATGCAGACTCGTTTGGTAAGACTGGTTGTCTCATGAACATGACATAGAAGGGTGAATATTGGGTAGAGTGGTGCTTCGATGTTCTGTAATGAAAAAGGGCCTCCTCTAAAAACAAATCCCAATCTTCTCCATTTTTATCAATCATCTTATTAAGCATGTTTTTCAAAGTTTGGTTGAACCGCTCAACCATTCCATTTGACTGTGGGTGGTAGGGAGAAGTCGTAACATGCTTAATACCATAACTTTGAGTAAAATTCTTTGTTATATTACTATTAAATTCTCCACCCTGGTCGGAGACAATCTCTTCCATAACTCCAAATCTGCAAATGGTAGAATGAAGTTTACTGGCGACTTCAATTGCTGTTTTGACTTTAATGGAAAGGCTTCGGGCCACTTACTAAAGTAATCCATCACTGTTAGAACGTATCTGAAAAATAAGAATTGAATAACTTATTAATTTGCTTTAAATTTAGATTTTTTAGGAAAAAAACATTAATTGAGGTATATTTGATGTGTGCCTTTTCCAGGGCATATTTTCAATTTCATTCTAAATATGTAGCATTGCTATACCAAGTCGGGTATCTGAGCTAAACACAACATTTAACCGTTTTTCTTCGGACTTTAATTTAGTTTGTGAGTTAATCGCCCCGCGGTTTACACATTAATAACCTCTAGATAAAATGTATGTAATCCTATAGTGAACCTTGTAGTATTTCCAGAGACCTATCCACTGAACATGTATCAATGCTATAACATGTCGGTTATCTGATATACAGACCTAACAGCAGAACTAAAGAAACAAACAGACGTACAGACGAACATATGGACAGACAAGCCTTTGAAATTGAGTAAAGCCTTCCAATTGATATTTTATCGTGTGTTTTTCTATGTTGTGATGTTATTCTATTTCTTCTGAATAAGGGATAAATTTTAATACCATTGAAACGTTTAATCGATTAATCCCGTTGCATTTTTTTGCACCTGTCCTAAGTCAGGAATCTACGGAAGCCCGTCAGTGCCAGATGGTGATTTATTTTTAAGTCGTTATAACGACTTAGCTAACTCGTTATATCGACTTACCTAACTTGTTATAACGACTTAGCTAACTCGTTATAACGACTTACCTAATTTGTTATAACGACTTAGCTAACTCGTTATAACGACTTAACTAACTCGTTATAACGACTTAGCTAACTCGTTATGACGACTTAACGAACTTGTTATAACGACTTAGCTAACTCGTTATATCGATATAGCTAAATCGTTAAAACGACTTAGCTTACTCTTCGACTTAGTAACTAGTTATAACGACTAAGTAACTCGTTATTACGACTTAGCTAACTTGTTATATCGACATAGCTAAATCGTTATAACGACTTAGCTTACTCGTTATAACGAATTAACAAACTTGTGTTAAAAATACGAAAAAAAATCTGAAGGAATTTACGGGTTTTGCGCTATTTGCGAATTTGTGATTTTTTGGACCGAAATTATATATCTTTTCAAAGTGCTTAGATTTTAATGAAACATTGTACAGGGGGTGGATATGATGGCCATCTGTTCTGAAGAAAAATAATGTCAAATAGGGGACGTTTTGGGGGGGGACTTTGTGACTTGCTTACAAATTACAGTTATTACTTGTTCAAATTGGGTTTGGTTCTTGTGAGCAATTTGAAAAATACATTTAAAAAATCAAAGCATTGTGATCACAACCAAAATATTTTTAAAGTTTAAACAGCAATGAACAACATTTTGTTTTCTTAATCTAAAATGATTTAACTTTAGAGGACAAAACCATAAAATAAAGGTGCCTCTTTTTGTACCCCCGCTTGAAAAATGGGGGTGTCCGTCCATCCTTCCGTTACACCAATATCTTATCCTTAACTCCCCATAAGTTAGTTAAGTCGTTATAACAAGTTAGCTATGTCGTTATAACGAGTTACTAAGTCGTTATAACGAGTTAGCTAAGTCGTTATATCGAGTTAGCTAAGTCGTTATAACGAGTTAGCTAAGTCGTTATAACGAGTAAGCTAAGTCGTTATAACGAGTTAGTTAAGTCGTTATAACGACTTAGAAATAAATCACCACCTGGCACTGACGGGCTTCCGTAGGAATCTGATGTACAATAGTTGTCATTGTTTATGTAATTTATACGTGTTTCTCGTTAACCGGATTTTTGTGACAAAAATGTCGGTTATTGATTTGGGGATGTACGGCGGTCGGGCGGCCTAGCGGGCGGCAATCAAATGTTGTCAGTGCATTAACTCATGAACCGTTCAACCAAAGCTGTTAAAATTTTAATATGTTGATACTGACAACGAAATGAAGGTCAAGTTCAATAAGGGCGATTTTGAATTTTACCGTTCAGGAGTTGTGGTTCTTGAAAGGTTGAAAAATGGAGTTTCCAGTCGTGTCCGTGAATTTACCCATGACTGTTCTACCAAAGCTTCCCAAATTTTAATATGTTGTTACTAATGACAAAATTGGGGTCAAGTTTAATAATGACGACTTAGACTTTTACCGTTCAGGAGTTATGGTTCTTGAAAGATTGAAAATGGTGTTTTTAAGTCGTGTCCCTGTATTCTCCCATGAGACATTCAACCAAAGCTTTTGATATTTTCATATGTTGTTACTGATGACAAAATAGAGGTCAAGTTCAATAATGACGATTTTGACTTTTACCGTTCAGGAGTTATGGTTTTTGAAAGATTGTAAAATAGCGTTGCCATTCACGTTGTTGCATTTACTCATGAACCATTCACGTTGTTGCATTTACTCATGAACCATTCAATCTGTTCTTTTCCAATTTTAATATGTTGATACTGATGACAAAATGGAGGTAAAATTTGATATTGACGATTTTCACTTTCACCATTCATCAGTAATGGTTTTTGTGATATCGCCAGGACACAAATAAATGTTAATAAATCCCGTTTGCTGTCGTTGTGACAGCCTCTTGTTTTCATATAGATTGGACCATTGGTTTTCCCGTTTAAATGGTTTTACACTAGTTATGTTGGGGCCCTCTATATAGCTTGTTGTTTCATGTGACCTAAGGCTCCGTGTTGAAGGCCGTACATTGACCTATAATGGTTTACTTTAATAAACTGTTATTTGAATGGAGAGTTGTCTCATTGGCACTCACACCACATCTTCTTATATCTATAGGTAGGCGGACAAGGGTAAAACCCTATTCCCTTTCATAATCGTGACTGAGACATAAAAATAAAAAATACATACCTGTATCCTCTTTTACAAATTGGTTTCTTTTTATCTGCTTTCATAAATGGTCCTATAAGATCGATTCCAACCTTTCCCCATACTCTTGGTGGGAACGAAACTGGAACCATCTCTTGGACATGTGATTTTGTTTTTTTGTTCTGAGACTGACATTCTGGGCAGTGTTTTATGAATTCTGCAACATCTTGCTTCATTCCTTTCCAATAAAATCTGAAAAATATACATTGTTTTATATATCTCCATTTAAGATATCCTCATCATTTTCGTAAATAGCATGCACTGTTAAATGAATATTATGTAAAGAACTATCATTATTAAAAATCAAAGCACCAAAGGCGATGTAGGCAGTTAAGTAAAATAACTGGAAGGGGGAGAGTGGCCCCAAGAACTACACCTATATTTCATATGATTTGTTATATTGTCCCATACATAGATACATATGGTTTAGGGGTGGGGATCTCGACCGTTTCCAAGGTCTCAAATAGGAGGGGTGGGTGGTCCCCTAGGACTCCCCAACAACAACTTTTTTCCCTCATTTTTGTTGAGCCTGCAATTTACAGCAAAAGTAGGCGAGACACTGGGTTCCGCGGAACCCTTACAAATTTTTTAGGTCATTTGGCACAAATTTAAATGGTTGATCATTTTTTGCAAGAGATATCGTTCCTTATAAATTGCGTATTATACTAAAAAGGTGAACGTGTCTAGAAATGAATTGTGAAATTGTAATAATTGCACCAAGAACAGCGAGTAAAAAACAAAAATCTACATTTTCCCCCGAGTTTCCGGGAGATTTCGAATATTGTACCCTTTCAAACTTCATTTGTTTCTATAATCATGATGCAGTGGCATAATTAAGAATTATCGAAATTAATTTTATGATGCAGATGAAGGCTTTTCTTATAAAAAAACACATGGATATGATAAGAGGTTAAATCCACCATAAACCACATTTCGTTCTTTTTGTAGAAAGAGGGGGGATATTGATTTTCAGTACAATATATAAGCTTTACAAAAATACCCACTATAATATGCACTACAATTATTCGTTAGCCCTTAGTATTTATAATCTTAATGGGTTTAATACTTGAACATTTTTATTAACCCAACATTTTACTATTTTCGAGTTAAAAGGTGTGTTTGTGTGTGTGTGTGTGTGTGGGGGGGGGGGTTATTGTATTGTTAATAAATTTAATCTGGAACTTTGTTAATAAAATTAATCTGGAACTGATCATTTACACGATAAAATAAATTATTTGATAATATAGTCCAGCTATGCTAGTTTCAAAATATTAAAATCTCGCATAAAAGTCGCAATAGATGTTATTATTATCGTAATGATTAAAATAACCTTACCTTGAATTGCATTTTTCATAAGTCTTATCCCTGCCAAGGTGTCCTGTGTGCATTAGCTTGATTACACTCTTTCTTCTTTCTCTGGTGATGACAGTTCTCACAGTCGCTTCTCCCTCCTGGTTGTTTATATACATCAAACTTTTGTTTTTGTCCACTTGAAATATCTTTGACCGTTTCCGTATTCTTCTCTTCTCACTTTCAGTTGTAGCTTCTTCATATTTATTCTCCGCTAAGTACAGAACGAGCTTCTCGTACTCTGAAACTTCCATTTCTGCGATTTGACTGACTATAACACTCAGCTTATAAATGCATTTGTTGGTTCAGAAATGTACTCACGTGCGCTGAACCATGAACCCTGCATTTCAGTGAAATGGCAGTTTAAATACCAATCATGCATTTTGAACCGTAATCATGTTTATATACATGATTTATAACTAACAGTATTTATAATCTAACTTGTTTTATTGTAATAAAATGGAAAAAAATACATGAATTTTTTTTTTAAATTTTTTTTAATGTTTTAACATTGTTCAATCTAATTTTTTCTCCAAATTATGGGGAACTTTCCGACTAGTTGAAAAATTCCGTTATAAATTTCAATCTTTTTTCCCCAAATTATGGGGAACTTTCTGACTAGATGAAAAATTCCGTTATAAATTTCTATATAAAAATGAAATTCTGATTCAACATTATATAAAACATAAAAATGAGGTTAAGGTATTTTATTCTTGTAATTGCTTGTAACAACAACTATATAGACGGAACATTGTGCCTAGTTGATAAGTTCCGTTTGAACAGTTTTAAGCAAGTTTGCTTTTTCCAATTTGATCTAATTCGCCGATGAAGGAGGAACTTTGTAAGTATTTGATAACTTCCTTTAGGCATTTGTGGCTAGGGACTTTTAGTCTGCTTCCGTTTTTAAAAGTTCATTGCTGATATGGTCTTCCCTTTTTTGCCAATTCTCTGAATGTAGCTGTCTGACTATTTAATAAGTTCGGTTTGTAATTTTGACTTAATTTTGTTTGTTAGTTCCATTATAGACTTATTTGACATAGAGGAACTTTGTGACTAGTTGATAAGTTCCGTTTGACTTTTGTGGCAAGTATCTTTTTTCCCCTTTGAAAACTTTAAAAGATAATATGTTACACTTTTATTTTGCATCAATTCTCCAAATGGAACTTTGTGACTGGTTGATAAGTTCCGTTGGAACTTTTGGGCTAGTTTGTTAGTTCCAGTTTTGACGAATTTGGCAAAAAGGTACTTTGTAACTAGTTAATATGTTCCGTTGGAACTTTTTAACTAGTCAGTTTGTTCCGGTGGAACTTTTAAACCAGAGGAAGGAACACAGTAACTAGTTGATAAGTTCCTCCGGAACTTTTCGGCTAGTTAGTTCTTTCCGCCCGGAACTTTCCAACGTCGGAACAAAAGAGCATTTACATAGTCACGGTCTACTGGCCCTTGAAACTTTTTGCTGATTCGGCCAATGCTAACCCTTTTCTAAAGTCTGTAAAACATGAAACAGTTATCGGACACCATAAACATTTGGTACAAGTATGCATATGCATTAAGCATTATTGCATATCAATTGCAATAAAAACTGACCTTACTCCAGCAGAATGTTAACCTACAAGAACCATCCGAAGATGAATCAATTTACCATCACAACTAATGGAATAACTAAATTACTCAAACAACTTTACCGATGTAAAGCTCAGAGACCAGGTTACATATTGAGAATACTCAAAGTATTAGCAAAAGAAACTTCATCAAAACCTCTATATATGTATGTAGATCAGGGATACCAGCAAAGTACCAGCTAACTGGTGCAAAGCTAACGTATCATCATCTCTGCTTTATACCAAAGCAGAAAATTATACACCCATATCCCTCACATCGATATGCTGTAACACAGCATAGCCAGCAGTATCACAAATCATGGAGAATCCAAAAACCTATCTTACCTTCTCCATTACGGTTTTAGACACATAAGCCTTTGATAGAGACCAAGCTGATATAATTGGTTGACGACATATTTTTAAATCTACAAGATGAGAAACAACCGAACATACTCATTATAGACCTCGCAAAGGCATTCGATAAAGCTAACACTTGCTTTCTCACACATTAATATAAGCATTATGACATTGTTAACAAAACCGTAAAAATGGACCCAAAGCGCTGACTATCAGAAAAATAAACAGCCCGCAGTAATACTAGTAGATGGAGTAACATCCGATCAATGCAGTCAGTGTAGACACTGGTGTCCCCAAGGTTCAGCATTAGGAATAAGACTCTTCATCTACTATATCAACGACCTACATCCACAATACGCTTATTCGCTGATGATACGAGTGCATTTATATACATGCCAATATCAAATGCTCAAGATGCAAAAAAAAAACAACAAACAATCAAAAAAAAACAAGAGGACTTTAATCAAATAGACCAGTGGGAAGAAGACTGGTGCATGAAGTTACACCCTGATAAATACACAGCCCAAATTCACATCAATAAAAGAAAACTTCAATTATAGAGCCAAACAATCAACTTCATGGTCATATTTTAAAACTAGAAGCAGTAGAATTAGCAAAATATCTTGGATTCACCTTCACTAACAAACTAATTTGGCAAGAGCACATAAGCAACACCTGTAACAAATCTAACAAAAAACATCAGCTTCATATGCAGAAATCTGATATCATTAATTGATATGGAAGAAAAGACATATATTTCACTTGACAGACTCCCAGTTGAATCAACCAGTACTGTTTTGGCCTATATAAACAGTGCAATGAAAATCAAATTTAGTCTGTAAACCAACAGTTACAAAGAAAGATCCAGTGTACGCAATATCATACTTAGTATAAAGTGATAACCCCTACGAGACCGTAGAAGGGACTCGAAATTCATCATAATGTATGAAATTGATCGAGGGCTTGTATCCATACTTAAACTCAATAGGCTAACATGACAATTTATTCTTTAGTTTAAACAAGAATAAATCATCCACATGTATTAAAAGACCCCTTAGTCTATAATTTTCAATCTTTAGGATAAGTAGGACATGCGCATCAGTCAACATTACATAATCTTTGAAACGACGAAGGAGGCAATTGAAAGGCAGAAAAAAAGCAGATTTACCAACCACATACATGATTTAGCAAAATCCGTTGAACGGGTTCAAAGCAGATATGTCTAGAAAAGATGACATACTAAGTCCCTCCGTTGTGGTAAGGCGATAGACCATTTATTAATATGAATCATATAAATCTTACAGTGGTGGAATAGCACATGAATATCCGTTTTCCATATCTTATGGGCTTAACATGGCGTTTTCCAAATTTTTATGCTTATGTCGTTTTATTGTTCGATAGATATCTTAATATCTATATAATTTGGTTGAAAGCAATCAGCAACCGTCACAAAAATCATTGCGTATGTAGAATATACCTTAGACAACTTCAAAAAATGGTTAATATCTATAAATTTACTTTTAGGTGTATGTCTCGGTAACCTTTGTCCTTGTTTCACTGTTTAACTAATTGACCCAGATTTTCCCTGTTTAATCAGTTACTTTTTAGAACGTATTACCTTAAGCTTCCATATATTTTTATTTTCATGTGTAACCATTTTCATATGTTAAAGGCCGTTATTTTTTAAGAGCCGAATCAATACGTTTTCCAAAAATTCAAAGCTTAACAAGCCATTTACCAACAAAATAATTCTATCATTTTCACCCGCGTGCAGATGAGTAAAGCGAAAACTTAACATGCTATAAAACAGTCGAATAGTCGCGGAAGGCAAGACATATGGTATTACTTTCCAGCGGCGGCGACGAAGGCGTAAACTTTTTTGTAGATTTTCGTGGAAAATAAATTACTTGAAAAGTATAATAGTTAGGCACCTGATATTTAGTATAAAAAGAGTTTAGATTATGATCTTTGCAACTGTCAGCATGCCATATTCACGCTCCACTGACTCTGTGAACATACATTTTTTTCCGGCCGAAAACTTATTTGTACGACTTGTGGAAAATTAACTTCTTGAAAAGTAAAATAGCTAGGCATCTGATATTTGGTATACAGAAAGTTCAGGTTATGGTCTACGCAACTGTTACTCACCCCATTTTTCATGCTCCAGTGACTCTGTGAACTTTTGTCTTTTTTTTCAGATAGAGTTTTGTGGAAAGTGAATTACTTGAAAATTATAATAGTTAGGCATCTGGTATGTGGTATACATACAGTCACAATAACATGGGACCTTGACCCCATTTTTACGCTTCATGACTGAATAGTTGAATACTAGTAAGTAGTAATTCCGATGGTGCTAGCAGGCAAGACATACTTTAGCGTTTACTCTTGTTTATACAATCTCATACCCCCTTAAATTAAAACAACTCCTTTGACCTGCTAATCAATGAAAATGACCTTATTATCCCATTCTGTAGATTATTTATATCATGAAATTCTTACATCAACTACAAAACTAGAATAATCTGGATTTAGGAAATAAGACAGTTAGACTACCTAGCAAAATAAAAGATTTCTATTTTCAAGAGTCCCTCCAAAAAATTTTCATGGATCGAGAAATCTCAATGCCATTATCACTAAATGCAGATTCTTTGCACCATGTTTTCAGTGCGAATCAGAGAGAAAACCATGCAATTTTGTACCATACCAATATTTTCATATCTTTGAAAGAAAGGTTCAACTGAAAGACTAATTCTGGCAAAATATTTTTCCGGTAAATTCAAGATGGCCGACCTACAGGGATAACCAGTATGTCTGCGTTTCTTTATACAAAAATTCAAGTATTTAATGGTTTCCTTTGTCCCATTTATCTTCAAATTATCTAAAGTTGAACAGGAAATTTTTAAGGAGTGCTACCCCAGTCTTCAAAATAGACAGAAAAAAAAACTTTACCCAGCACACTAAGGGGGTAGATGTTAAATATTGAAGAAAATGTCAATTTTAGATGACCATAAAGGCACACCGATAAAAAAATATATAGATTAATGTTCTGAATATAGTAAGAGTCTTTTTTGTCTCTGAAAGATGATGTTTACCAAATGCTTACTGTGATATTGTCATGGTACCAGTCTCATTAAAATCAAACCTTCAATGTCGCTCTCCCTTATTTTGCTATATCCGCTCGTTAAAAAAGGGGGAGCGACATTGAAGGTTTGATTTGAATGAGACTGTCATGGTATAGGCATTCAAAAATAACATTTTTCCATTTTCGTCATATTTCCAAACTGAGCTTCTTTGCCCTTATAGTATGAAGTCTATCCATGGTGTGCTTCACCCATACGTGAATTTCATTTATTTCACGACTTGAGTTCCGTTCGGTTGATTTTGTGTTTTGTGTTTTTTCTTGCTGTTTTTTTTTGTGTTTATATAATTACCGGTTTCGCTGTTGCCCTTTCGGACTTTTGACACTTGAATGCCCTATTTGCTTCTTTCCTCTCTTTGTCGGGTTTTGCTCATGCTTGTATTTTTTGTAACTTCTAGACGTGGAAAACACTTCTTTCTCGTTCGTCAGAAAAGTGTAATTCCTACACCCTTTCATCCGACGTTTATGTATATACATACTGGCTGTACTTGGTGTGGATGTTTTGCCTGAGATAAGCACAACCATGTAAGGTCATACAAATTCAATACTTGCATTGTATGGTCTAATTTCTAAAGCAACGCAACGATTGATTTTCCCGCGAATTCGCGGGTTTTTCCTAGTATGTTATATGATAGATTGAATTGTTTGATAAAAATCTGTAAGGAAAAAATCTTATGAGGTATAATAAATATAAATAATATGGTTACTGCACATTGCGTATATGCAATGAGTTTAACAGAACTAAATATTATTGGAAAATAATTTTTATCACCGTGGGAAACACAGCAGACTGTGACACAGGTGACAAGCACGAAGTCTATAACATGCAGCAAATATTCCAAATTGACAATTCATAAACAATGAGGGATGGCTGAATCCCTAGTAAATACCTAACGTACGAACGCTGTTATTTTTTTAATTACCCTAGTAAATATTCAATCAATTGAAATGTCCATTTCCGCCAAAAGTGCGAAATTCAGGAAATAAATATTCAATTCATGATAATGATCTGCAAAAGATTGGAAATACCAATGGTGAATGTGGATAAACACCTGAAAGTAAAAAAATCAATAAAAACAAAGTGAGTAAAATAAATAAAAACAGAAACTGATCTCATGAAATAATAATTCAATCAAATGAAATGTCCATACTCAGTATATGGTGATCTGCGAAATGAACAGAACGAAATAGATATTTGATAAACGAAATGATAAGTATCGATATACAGCATTACCAAATTAACCGTTTTATACCCGTTTTGGTATTGTATTATGTAAAATGAAAGAAATATGATCAATCTGTCAAATGTGGCTACCACAAATTGTTGATCTGGCAACCAAGTCAAATCAATCATAGAATATAATTAAATTATTCGTTAATAATTTTGAGCACCGTGGGAAACAAACAAAGAGGCACCAATGGGGCTTTCGAGTGTCAAAAGTCCGAAAACACCAACAAGAACAGCACGAAGAAACACAAAACACAAAATCAACAACGCAAAATCAAGTCGTAACAAGAGTGAACTCAGGTGCCCCGGAAGAGTAAGCGGTTCCTGTCTGCTATAGCACGCCCGTCGTATTGCTAATTTCCAATTCAGTGTGTCAAATCCGGTAAAGGAAGACAACTTTCTAGGACAAACCAACATAGATAGAGATCCCATATTTGTATTTTGACAACAATCGTGGACAACATTACCCCGTGTCAGCAATTTCTGTGTCAAACGTGATGCTCTGCCAAGGAAGTCGATGTAATGCAAGCTCTGGAGTAACGAATCAACTGTGATACGAATACTCCATAAGCAGGAGCGGACGGAATGTTGCTATACAAAAAGGGAAAGTTGACGATTGGAAAGTTGAAGTAATCGCGTTTGTCATAGAGCTTTTAAAAAACTAGTTTAACCCCGCCACATATTATATGTGCCTGTCCTTAGCCAGGAATCTTTGACAAAGCTTTCGTTTGTACTTGTGTTTTGATGTTTTCTGTTCCTTCTTTAAGAAGGGGGTCTATCTGAGAATATTTCAGGACTGGATTTGAATTATATGCATTTTATTTAGATTATGGGCATATTGCAGTGCCAAATGGCCTCGTTGAAGGCTGCTGGCGGTTGTCCATTGTGTTTTTTTTTTCTGAATTGCCGCTTGATTGTGGACTGTGTCGCGTACCAAAACCCCGAAAATTTAACAAGAGTATTTAAAAATGAAATAGCGTAATTAAACAAAAGAAAGAAACTTTAATTAATAATCAATCAAATGAGATGTCGATGCCCAATTAATGATAAATGATCTGCAAAATGCAGGACAAAATTGTATCTAACAAATGTGGGTTACCGCAGATTGCATATGGCCACCCATAAATGAATCATTTGATATCAATAAATGTTTGATAAATAATTCTGATCACCGTGGGAAAGCAGGCTGTGAAGGGAGATACCAAAACCCTTAAACAATAAAATATCAAAAATTTTTATACGATATAAAATAAAGGGAAATAAACAAAAGCAAGAAACTGAAATAAGGCCATTTGATTTCCAGGAGGGGGGGGTTGGGATTTAAAAAAAAACGTTCTGGCTCTGATTTTTGGCAAAAAAAAATAGTCTGGCCAGCTTATAGGGCGAAAAAAAATCTGGCCCTCATTTTGCGCATTATTTAAATTGAGATTTTCTGTACAAAATTTTCTAGTATTGAGTGTACATGAGAAAAAAATAAGCTGGCCCCCGCAGCGTTCGAAAAAAAAAAAAAATTTCCGGCTTGGGTGAAAATCCCAGCCCCCCCCCCCCCCCCCGAAAATCAAATGGTAGGTGCCTAAAAAAAATCAAATAAGATTTCAATGCTCAATAAATAAAAATGATCTGCAAAATGCAGGAAAATGGTCAATCTGTAAAATGTGGGTTACCACAGGTTGCATACCACGGGGTCAGATCGGAAAGTAAAGAGGTTGTTCTATTAAGCTCAAAGATCTGGATTTTGCTATCTTTAGTTTTCACGACAACTTTATTAAACCGTTAACAACTCACAAATGCTTAAACCTTAACCAAATAATATGAGGTTAGCATTGCCTAAATGCGAGCACAACAAAAATATTAGTTGTCAATGATCAGCTTAATTGTATTTTTACATACCTTTTGAGTTGAAGAAGGCTTTGCCCCCTATACGATGAATCAGCACAGATGGATCCTCTTTTTAGTCCCCTACCGGTGAAAGCCGGAGGGGACTATAGGTTTGCGCTCTGTCCGTCTGTCACGCCTCAGTTTTCCGCACTTTTTTCTAAACGCTTATAGATAATGAACTGAATTTTGGTATGTTAGTTTACCATGATGAGTTACAGATCAAGATTGAGTTTCGTGCCGATCCACAAATTTTTGTGGGAGTTATGGTCCTTTGAACTTTGAAAATTAACTAAAATTTCAGTTTTCCGCACTTTTTTCTGAACGCTTATAGATAATGAACTGATTTTTGGTATGTGAATTAACCTTGATCAGTTACAGATCAAGTTTGAGTTTCGTCTCGGTCCACAAATTTTTATTTGAGTTGTGGCCCTTTGAACTTTGAAAAATCACTAAAATTTCAGTTTTCCGCACTTTTTTTACATGCTTATAGATAAGGAACTGATTTTTGGTATGTGAGTATACCTTGATTTTCGTGCTGGTCCACTAATTTTCATGGGAGTTATGGCCCTTTGAATTTTGAAAATTTCCTAAAATTTCAGTTTTCCGCACTTTTTTTCTAAACACTTATAGATAATGAACTGATTTTGGTATGTGAGTTTACCATGATGAGTTACAGATCAAGTATGAATTTCGTGCCGGTCCACAAATTTTCATGGGAGTTATGGCCCTTTGAACTTTGAAAATTCACTGAAATATCAGTTTTCCACACTTTTTTCCACAACGCTTATAGATAATAAACTGATTTTTGGTCTGTCAGTTTACCTTGATGAGTTACAGATCAAATTTGAGTTTTCGTGCCGGTCCACAAATTTTTATGGGAGTTATGGCCCTTTGAACTTTGAAAATCCATTTCAATGTTCTTTTCTACACTTTTTTGTTGTTCCTTGTAGATAATAAACTGATCAAGTTTAGGTATTCATTTATTTGATAAATTGTTACCAGTGACTGAAATATGAGGCCGGTAGGGGACTATGTATTGTTTTGCAATACTCTCAGAATGCTTGTTAGCCCTCATGTGCCGGAGTTCAACGCCTCAATTGAGGTATAAAATCGTTTAGAATTCAGAATATAAGATCTAAAGGACCCCATTCCCGAAAAGACGTGGACACTTTTGATGCAAATGTTAACTGTTTTGATCGTAGTTAATTTTGTTTTTATGAGTTCATTTTCTAGAACGTTCAGTTTGGGACGAGGTACTTGGGGCGAATGAGCGTAAAAAAGAAAAAGTAAAAAAAATAATTAAGATTTGTTTACTTAAAAAAATGAAGTAACTCATCGTCATCAGAATATTTTTCTTCTTGTTCTATATTTACATAGAAAAAATTTTTAAAGGCGATTAGCAAAAGTGATAATTATTTTCAAAATCCCACCGAACCTGTATATAAACTGTTAGAAGCATAAAAAAAATCAATATCAGCTTTAGGCAAATTTTTCGCGGGAACTTGCTAAAGAGCTCTCAGCTCTCACAGTGAATTTTGTGCCCGCTACGAGCTGTGCTCGCTATTATGCTGCCAATTCAAAGAAAGATACATTTTTGTTCAATACATGTATATAATTATTTGAATTTTTACCTCCTCTTGGAATTTGTTGATTCGCGTCAAAAGTTTCAACAGCCGACAAAAAACGTTCAAAATTTTGCTTTTGGGTCTTAATGTGTGTGTATATTAAATTCGTAATATCTAGTGATGTCGTTTTACTTAGATTTGACTTTTTAACCACCTTTTATGGTTAAAAAGTTATAAACAAAAATCATTTCAAAAATACGAATCAAGGGCGATAACTCAAAAACGACAAGTTTTACGCTTTCGCGCCTGAAACACTTTTTGTAGATCTCGACATGGCGATCATTTTTCCCATGTATTGTCCGCTTCAATTTTGTACGGTTTAGGTGTTATTTCTTAAAAACTGTTTACGGTGTCAGCCATTTTGAAAATGGCTGCCTTTAACCATTCGACTTTGGTCTTAAATTGAAGGACTCATAATGACGGTCACAAAAAAACCCATATGTTTGCTATACTATCTCTGATGGTTTAAAAGTTATAAGCCAAAAACGAATAAGCCGAACTTTCAATATTTTGTACGGTGGTACATTTAGGACACTCACTTTTTATTTTAATTAAAATTTATCTCGAGCGCACGACTTATTATCTCGAGCGCATGCACGACTTAATATCTTGTGCTTTCGACTTATTATGTCATGCTCTCGATTTATTATGTCGCTCGAGATAATAAGTCGAGCGCACGAGATAATAAGTCGTGCGCATGAGATAATAAGTCGAGAACACGACATAATAAGGCATGCGCTCGAGATAATTCGTCGTACGCGCGACATAATAAGTCGTGCGCACGACATAAAAAGTCGAGAGCACGACATAATAAATCGAGAGCACGAGATATTAAGTCGTGTGCACGACATAATAAGTCGTGTGCACGACATAATAAGTCGAGAGCACGAGATGTTAAGTCGTGCGCACGACATAATAAGTCGTGCACACGAGATAAATTTTAATAAAATATAAAAAAATGAGTGTCCTAGAGAAGTCTACCAAAAAGTATATTTATATACGTTTTTCTAAGTTTGCACCCTCCGACACGTCAAAAAAGGATGTATATCATTATCCGCCACGTCAAAACCGTTGCATGTCACAAAATATATTGATCAGGGGTTGTTTTCAATCCCAAAACTTGCTTGTACTCGGATCTTAGGGATAAGGAAAGGGAATTAGTCAGTTCCATTTCTGATATAAGGGTTTTGAATCGACATTGCAAGTGATAATATTTTTGGGGGGTGAAGTTTACCATCTTTCTGCAGAGTGTTTGAAGCAAGTTGAGCATGAATTTTAATGGAATCAACACCAATAGAACGAGTACGCTCAATACTTCGGACTGGTCGATATGATATCCAAATATATCTAATATGAGAAAGGCATTGCCTTAAAAGCTCGCGTAGATAATTCCATTGAAGATTTTGAATTATGCCTGGGACGAGATAATTTGGGACGATGTATTACTATTTCCCGCAATTTTTCAGCACGCGCAGACATTTTCGAAAACTTCCGAAAATCGAATGTTTCCGGACAGAACGATTTTTCTTCCATAGCATTTTGAGTCTCGTGCAATTTGGCAGACTCTCTACAATAGTGAGCTTCGCTTCGCTCGCATATGAGAAAGTAGTAAATTTTCTACCTCTTCCGGTTGTCTCTTGTTTTGAAGCGACGTGTTTACCTTTTTTTTCACCCGCAACTCGCTACGATATATCAGAGTGTCAAAAAAATTCTTCTACGTTTTAATACAGCTAGCCAATAGTGATATTGCCGATTAATTGAATTTTAAATATTTACCATCGGCAAATTTCGGAAGCAAGTATATATAGGCTAGAAAAGGGATGGGGCACACAATTCAGTTGACTTTTATATACTCGGGTCTGCTAAAATTCATCTCGTACCTTGATTTTTGAATTCTCATTTAATATGTATTGCCCAACTTGAGGAAAACTACTAAATCCTATACCCGGATATCAAATGATAATTTCCAAGTTAATTATTCATTACATTCATGACATTTGACTTGTCATTTTTTACCAAAATCTAACCACGCAACTCGTTAGGAAGGGTTTTGCAATTTTGGTTCCATCATAATACGATTTATTTTATTTGCTCTCCGGCATCGTCTTTTAGGTCCAGGTGAGCTATTACCATCACTTGGCGTCCGTCGTCGTCGTCTGTCGTCGTCGTCCACAGGCACTTGTATACAGGATAACCCTTATGGTGCCCCATCCCCCTTTTTTTCAAAACCGATTTTTTTTTTCATTTTTTTCTGTTACATTTCTCATTTTCACTCATGTACATGTCAAATAGATGCAAATCTACCATCAAACAGTATCTACTATCCATATGGGGTTACTGATATATAATAAGCGAGAAGGTAAGTCACTTCGGTTTGTTTACATTTGGGTACCATGTAGGGATCGATCTAAAAACTTTCTGATAATATGTACTCACCCCTCAAAAATCTGCGTGCCCCATGTAGCTGATATATTTTACTTTCTGAAAAAACAATTATCGTTTATATAATATACTCCAAGTTAAATGTATAATTCATACACTTTCCGTGAAACTGGGTACATTTTCATCGCCATTTGTTAGCACTCGAGTTAAAGCTACGGAAGTAAGAAATTAGCGCCATCTGTGTGGTCAATCGCTACGACCAGTAACTCTTTCGGATTTGGCGCGAAATTCCGGGTATCATTAACGACTATGAAAAACGCAAATGTTCCGAGTACAAGTTACTAATTTTCCCGTATTTTTTTTACTTGGAACATTTTCGTTTGATGTCCGGAATTTCGCGCCAAATCTGAAAGAGTTACTGGTCGTAGCGATTGACCACACAGATGGCGCTAATTTCTTATTTCCGTAGCTTTAACTCGAGTGCTAACAAATGGCGATAAAAATGTACCCAATTTCGCGGAAAGTGTATGAATTATACATTTACCTTGGAGTATATAGAAACGATATTTGTATTTTCAGAAAGTAAAATATATCAGCTACATGGGGCACGCAGATTTTTGAGGGGTGAGTACATATTATCAGAAAGTTTTTAGATCGATCCCTACATGGTACCCAAATGTAAACAAACCGAAGTGACTTACCTTCTCGCTTATTATATATCAGTGACCCCATATGGATAGTAGATACTGTTTGATGGTAGATTCGCATCTATTTGACATGTGTATGAGTGAAAATGAGAAATGTAACAGAAAAAATGAAAAAATAATCGGTTTTGAAAAAAAGGGGGGATGGGGCACCATAAGGGTTATCCTGTATACAAGTGCCTATGGTCGTCGTCGTCGTCTGTTAACAATTTTTCAAAAATCTTCTCCCCTGAAACTACTGAACAGAATTTAATGAAACTTGGTATGAATGATCTTTAGGGTGTCCTGCACCAACTTGTGTTTCAATTTTTGATCTGTCAAAAAACATGGCCACCGTTACTAAAAATAGACCAGGGGGGGTCAGACTACTGTTTTTGGCTTGTAAATCAAAAAGTATAAGAGATAGATGAAATCTGATGCCACCCTACTGCTTCAGCATCAAAAGTTCTACAAAAGTCTCCATTTGGTCGAAGTTGTCAGATGATCCCTTATAGGGGTTAAAGCCCCTTAAAGGTGAAAAATAGCGTTTTTGCATGTTTTTGGCCTATAGAATGAAAACTATTGTAGATAGAGAAAAGCTGTTGCTTGCTTAAATGTTCAGCTCATTTAGCTCTACAAAAGTCTCCATATGGTAGAAGTTGTCAGATGACCCCTCTAGGGGTTACAGCCCCTTAAAGGCGAAAATAGTGTTTTTGGCCTATAGAATGAAAACTATTGCAGATAAAGAAAAACTGTTGCTTGCTAAAATGTTCAGCTCATGTAGCTTTACAAAAGTCTCCATGGGGTTGAAGTTGTCAGATGACCCTTTATAAGGGTTAAAGCCCCTTAAAGGTGAAAAATAATGTTTTTGGCCCATAGAATGAAAACTATTGCAAATAGAGAAAAGCTGTTGCTTGCTTAAATGTTCAGCTCATTTAGCTCTACAAAAGTCTCCATAAGGTCAAAGTTGTCAGATGATCCCTTATAGGGGTAATAGCCCCTTAAAGGTGAAAAATTGTGTTTTTGCATGTTTTTGGCCTATAGAATGATAACTATTGTAGATAGAGAAAAGCTGTTGCTTGCTTAAATGTTCAGCGCATTTAGCTCTACAAAAGTCTCCATAGGGTCAAAGTTGTCAGATGACCCCTTATAGGGGTTACAGCCCCTTGAAGGGGAAAAATAGTGTTTTTGGCCTATAGAATGAAAACTATTGCGAATAAAGAAAAGCTGTTGCTTGCTTAAATGTTCAGCTCATTTAGCTCTACAAAAGTCTTCATAGGCTTGAAGTTGTCTGATAGCTCCTTATAGGGGTTGCAGCCCCTTAAAAATTGAATAATAGTGTTTTTTGATTATTTGGAATGAAAACTATTGCAGATAGAGAAAAGCTTTTTCATGCTGAAACATTCAGCTCATTTAGCTATACAAAAGTCTTCATAGGGTTGACATCAAGACCAGGTGAGCGATTCAGGCTCCTGGGAGCCTCTTGTTTCAATAGCACTCCTTTCTGCTACAATTCACCTCATTCGGTAAAATTTTCCCGGGTTTTTATAATTGCACATTAATATTCCTAGTAATAACCCCATGTACTGAATACTCCAATGTCGACAGGCCCCTTAAGATTTCAATTTTATTTTTATCCTTTAATGTTTTATTTGTTTTAAATTCTATTATGATTTATTTTTTTAGATTTTCCTTTTAAATGTGGTTTACTTTCTAAATAATTTTTTGATTTCAAATCTATTCTTTTTATATCGTCAAATATTTAATTTTATGCAACGATAGCTTATTTTAGCAGACGACATAATCATTAGATAGATCAGATAAGGTATCTAGAGACCTCCGAATCCTTAATTAATAAGCTTCCGAAAGACTATAGCATTTCTAGACTGGTACCCCGCTGTTATCTGAAGATAAACCTTATCTGAACAGTAGGGAGCCGGTTGCCAGCTTATAGCATTTCTTATCTGTAATTGTTTGCTGTCAGGAAGGTACGGCTAAAATGTGTAATCAGAACCCGTACCTGCACCCAAATTTACATTATTCACTGTAAATAAAAACGATGTCAATCATTGTGATATTTGACAAGAACTGTTCAACTGGTTTTTGATAAATGGTTTTCCTACTTGTTGCGTTTCAGCATCACTTTTATCAGTGACTTTTATTCACGTGCTTTTATTGTCTGTGTTAATTTCTTAGCTAAAGTTTAATGTTTGTCATTATATTATATAACAAACAAATTGCCCTACTGAAGTAATAAGTTTATTTATTCTATTAATTAAATTTGCATCTCTGTTCACATCATAAATTAATAATAATTTTGTTTTGTGTATATCATCAGTTGAAAATTAATTGTCATAAACGTATATGTAATCATGGTAATATGTGCAATGATAAGGTCAGCCAGCGAACAAAACAATAAGTAGGTCATAAGTGTAAATTAAAATTTATGTTGGTGTTTTCTATTAAAACTGGAACAGCTATCAAGCGTGTTAATTTGACATATAATTAATTAATTTATTGAGCTTAATGCACGAGAAAGACAATGAAAGATGTCAGAGGGTATTGATTGATTGATTTTGCCTATACTGTGGAGCAAGGTAAACGCACATTTCTTATAGTATACCACGCTCAATTGCAGGAAGTGTGCCAATATCAAAAATCTATTTGAAAATTATTATACGTGATAATTATATACTGAGGTCAGGCAAGCTTTTCTTAAAAGCTAATACTTGTATCTTGCAAGCGTTTGTTTTAACGGAATTTTTTACACTTATCAGTCTAAGGGCTCGCGCAATAATTGTTTTTATCTGAAGTGATACCTCCGAACTTCAAACATAAATTTACTTCTCGCTCTCTTGCGGCAGAGGGTTTTTAACGAAGCAAAATCTTACAGCCCATTTAGTTTTGAAGGAATGAAGTGACTGAAGTTCAACCTGAAAAGTGGCTGGTAGAATTCTGATTGACCTTGTGTCCCCATTTTCTTATATTCTTCACTTCATGTTCATTGTATTATCCATTTCATGTTCATCTCCCAGATGTAGCCGAAATCGTGTAGCTTGGGAGTAAATCAATAACTTAACCATAGATCTGTATATAAAATTTATATACAGGTATATGACTTAACTTACTGAAACTTGTACATAATTTTTGTGACAGAAATTAGTGTTGCAATTTTCAATATTTGATCTGCATGATGAATAAATTTGGAGCAGTGTTATTTATTTGTGAACTTGAGCTCAGCTTGTCTAAATTATTCTTGGGGAAATCAATTACACACAAAAAAATATACCATTTTTTTTTCTTACACAAAAAAGCATAACATAACAATAACTAGTCTTAGCAAAACATAACATGTGAAAAATTGGCTTATAATAGAAATTGTCATTTAACAAACGTATTTTAACTTACTTGTACACCAGATGTGCAATATGATGTTTGTTTTATCTAAATGATTAACTTGAATACATGCAAGAATAAAATATTTTTTGCCGATCATGGAAAACAATTTTAATGTTTGAAAAAGGGGTACTGGTACTTTGACAGGTTTCACTCACAGGCACTTGTATACAGGATAACTCTTATGGTGCCCCACCCCCTTTTTTAAAACTGATTATTTTTTTTATTTTTTCTGTTACATTTTTTTAAAACCGATTATTTTTTTTATTTTTTCTGTTACATTTCTCATTTTCACTCATACACATGTCAAATATATGTATAATCTACCATCAAACAGTATCTACTATCCATATGGGGTTACTGACTCGCTTATAATATATCAGTATTTTACGGTAGACACCGTGCACTCGTAGACAAATATGGGAGTTCTATCTCTCAAATGAGTGCAGATGCTAGTTTGTCGCAGAGTTCTGTTTTGTCTTCCTTTACCAGATTTGACACACTGAATTGGAAATTAGCAACACGATGGGTGTGCTATAGCAGGCAGGAACCGCTTACTCTTCCGGAGCACATTAGTTCACTCTTGTTACGACTTGATTTCTTGTTGTTGATTTACGTTCGGTTGATTTAGTGTTTTGTGTTTCTTTGTGCTGTTCTTGTTCGTAATTACCGGTTTCCTCGTTGCCCTTTCGGACTTTTGACACTCGAATGCCCCAATTGGTGCCTCTTTGCTAACTAATACGAGTGCTGCGTGCAAAATGTATTGCATTAATATCTTTTAAATATACACTTGGACATAAGTTAGGGACCACCTGAAAATCAACAATTAACGTTTTCAAAGTCATGAATTTATATTTTAAAAATATAAAAAAAACAAAAAAAAAACAACCAAGGTCTAAATAGAATTGTCATCAGCCAAACTTTGAATTTAATCAAGAAAAAATAAAATCATTCTAACTAAAGACTGGAAATATGCAATTAATTTGACAAGCTGAAATTTTTGTTGACAAATATAGGGGGTATCATTTTTTTCACAATATGTTAAAATTTGAAAGATATCGAACTTGAAAACTTTATTCTATTGTTTAAAAATGGTTATTCTTTGAGGTAATTTTTGATGCAATCAAGAACAATTTCTTAATTACAGACAATTTTGGCTGCAAACTTTTTTTGATTATTTCTTTGTAATTTCCCCCATGTTAAAAACAGCCATCTGTTGGTCAAAAAACGTAATGGTTTCATGGCGGAAAACGTTTCAATATTAGCGGACATATTAGTCTTTTTTTACCATGCAGGTTTTTGCTCAAATTGATTTGCTTCTATACGTTAATAAGAAACAAAACTGATGAAAATTTTAAAAATCGTTGGTCCTTAACTTTTGTCCAAATGTATATATCTTTGTCATTTCGAGTGGTGGCAATCTGCTCCGAATCTCTCATGGTGTTGTTTGACCCTCGAGACCTCGAAAGGCGGATTTTTAGACGGTGGCTTGGACTCTTTAAGTGACATGATCTTTAGTTGCCTTCTTTATATGTTTGTGATTACGTCTCTTGATCAGTGTCGATCTGAGGGATCTTTAGAAATGATTTGTGGCTCCGGTTGTTCCATTCTGCTCGCGCCTTTGATGTTTTTTCCCTTGTTTTCTTACTGAAAAGATCAGGTAGCCGAACGGTTCTACTTTATGTACATGTATTCACGTCCGGAATTCAAAGTTTCCATGTCCTACTCAACTTCTGTTCATCAAGTAAAATGTAGGTATTAAATGTTGAATACATCTCGTGTCAGTACTAATGACGTTTGTATCTCATCTTAATTCTTCCATTACATGTTTCTAATGATGCCAGCATTAGATTTGTATGGCATATATAGTAAGTGAATTTCAGTGAATAATGAAATAACACAAAAGTTTAACCAAATAAAATAAAACATTCACACAAACTTTTAATTCTTTAATCATCTTTTTTGTCCTTTTTGGATTAAAATAAAAGGCAAAAATGAATATAGAAACAAACACATTTTCATTCATTTACCAGAGATATTTCTGCACATTATACTCGACTAAATTAATAAGATGATCCATCTATCTTGCAGGACATTGGAGTCTACCTAACGGTATGCGTAGACCTAGTCTTAGAGATGGTTTAAGCCTGGGTTCATCTTTTCAAATGAATCGTTGTTTGGCAGACTTGATGAAAAACCACAAATATATGGTAGTAGTCGGGATCGAAATTAGAAATTATACAAGATATGATTTAACCATCCCACATGTGACTCAGTTAAATGGGTATATGGCATCCGGTATACTTCCTGTAAGAGAGGGTGAGACACAAGCACTGGTACGTTTTAATATAAAACAAGAACACAACAGACGAAAAATATTTAAAATAAAATTAAAATCTACAAAAACAAAGAAAAACACACGCAAAAGAAAAAAAGATAAGAATATAAAACTTTAAAATTATCATTGGCGTTGTGGACTATGTCAGAACGGGATTAGGTCACAACCAGTAGACTGGGTATTAAAACTATCCGATATCTTGTACAGAGCCGAATAGACAAACTTCGAAATGATGTTCCTTCGGTCTCGTTTCGTATTTCGAAATTGTGAAGCTCTCGATTGTCTAACCTTCTTGTTGTCACATTTGCAAACAAGGCTTTTTACCAACAATATATTTTTTGCATGCAAAGCAGATTATTACAATTATTGTATTATAATTTTATTGTCATATAAACATACAAAAACTGTTTGTGACAGAACAAATACGAACAATGCTTTTGAGTTACATGTAATGCTCCTACATGTACACTAAGACATCATACAAAGATAAGATCATTGCCAGCCATAACTGCTTCATGTCCTCTTAAGATATTCAATTGAAGAAGGAACATGAGGAGATCCCATATTTGCATTAGTACCGAAGCTTTACTAAAATTCTTACAAAGAAAGATAAATACCTGTAGTTGGAGCTACTGTCTGTTCAACTACATTGTAGCAAAGATTATGTCTGCTGCCAAAGATGAACAACAAGCAAACTGTGACACTTCATATAATTGTAGTTTATTCAATCATATGTTAATTTTAAAGAACCATAAAGATTTGTTGGAAAATTCAAAATCCCGGTCATTATCTAAAGTTCATTCTTTGCAAACTTTTATTGACAACATATTTTTCACCTTCGGAGGAGACATTCTTCGAAAAGTTGGCATTCCAAATGGCACAAACTGTGCCACCACATTCGCCGACTTGTCTTCAGATGAAATAAGTAAATTCTTTAATCTTACTTTCAAATATACTGATGAGGTCCTTGCTGTCTGCTAAATGGATTCCTTCAATTTATCCTCCAGAGTTAGAGAATAAAGAAACCATCTAATCTACTTACTTCACGTCATTCTTGGATCTGCATGCCAAATCTTACTCGGATGGTCGTCACAGCAAAAATATACGATTTCAAATGTTCAAATTGTTATTTTTAGTACCTTTGTAACATAGCTACCTCACTGGCAAATGATGTGTATATTTCACAACTTATCCGATATGCTAGGGCTTGTACATATTTTCTGATTTTTTAAATCAGACACTTATGTCTCCTTTATCGGCTTTAGACCAAAGTTTAAAGAAAATACGTGTAATATGGTCTCTTTTTTCTTTCGATATCAATGACTGGTAGAACAATTTTAGAATTTTGGTGAAATTATTCCTGATTGTTTTAATTAAGGTACTGCGACGATAACTTCACTATCCTTATTATGTCTCACAATCTTTTTGTGATTTGTGTTGCAACTGGACCCTAAGATCACAATGGAAGGAGTTTCGGCGCCATAAAACTTGATTCTTTTGAAATTTCTTAACCAAGTCAGTGTCAATGCGATTTTTAATTTTCTATTTTCTTTGTTTTGTCTTTTTCTTTGACATTTGAGATTGATCATCTCATTTAGGTAGTATGGTTATTAATATCATCTGTTATGACAAATAACGTTTTCATTTAACATGACCATTTTTACATGTACTGAAAAAAATATAATTGATTCCAGATTGATAGATGCTTAAAACTTGCGTAAGATAATATTTTGGGATGAAACGAACAGATGATTGTCATCAACTTCCAAAATTTTGTTATTTTTCGATGGATGAAATTTTTGATCGGGTGGGCTTCAGCGAGGGAATTTGAAATTCATTAATTGATTGAAAATTTTTGTTCGAATGGCATGCATATTACTTTGTATTGAGAAAACATGAAATTGAAATTTATTGATAAGAAATGACCACCATATTTTTTTTGTTTATATTATCAAGTGTGGACTCTAAGGTAAACCGCTATGAATACAAAAAGCAAAGGTCTGCTTTAGTACAGTCGCGTTATAGGTGCTCTCTAAATTGTCTAGCCAGCTGAAACTTCATTTGTTTTTAGATCCAGTATATGGCAACTTTGTTTTGCTAATGGCATTGTAGGTTTATAATCTCCTATATAATAGTTGGAGGTCCCCAATGCAAGATATTCTGTCCCAAAATTCACAACAAATTGGTTTAAGCAAAACAAAGAAACAGAAAAAAAAATACCAAGCGGTAGATTTGATTAATCTAAAATGTTAAGAAAGTACACAAAAAGGTTATTGTTGGATCCAGAGTAAATAAAAGAGGGTTGAAACTCATTCCGCCACTACTCGGATTTTTTTTTCTAATTTTCGTGTAGAATCTGTTGCAGTTACGGATTTGCCGTCTTCTGAACTTATTTGTGCTTTTATTTCGTCTGCCTCGGTGGCCGAGTGGTCTAAGGCGCTGGTTCAGTCCGAAAACCGGTGGTATTTAAACAATAGAATGAGAGCTCTTCATCGGAAAAGATAGGAAAGTCAATTCGAATGTTTATTCTGGTTGTCAAGTGAATTAAAAGTTCTTTTTAGCATAAAATCTCATTCCATTTTAAGTTATGTTGTTTAAATAAACTATTCTGAATTAAAAAGAGTTTATAAAAGTAACAAATTACATTTATAATGCATTTTATTATGTAGATATTTATAAAATGCATACGGTGAAATGGATCGTACAATGTTAACGTTTATAAAAAAAACTGAAAAAAAATTACACTATTATTTTAAATGTATATCTTGCCATCTGCAAATTTTCAGACATGTACTACAAGAGGTTAGGCCAAAATAAGATTAAGAAAAAGACCTTTTTTTCTAACCTTCTTATATGAAGTACACGATTTACCTGTTGAATTCGATTACGTCATAGAACATGTTTACCATTTTGACCGGTGTCCGCAAATTGGGATCAACAACATGTGAATTTGCATTGTATTTATTTTAGATTAAATGTCGAATTCAATCTTCAGTCATCCGTTTTAAAAATATGAATGCCTCCCTTTTATCATGTTTATTATTATGTATCTGGTTGTGTCACTTGAAAGTTTTTCATAGTTACACATTCAATTCAAATGGATCGTTTATTGATAACAGTAAAATATAATTTTCGAACTAATTTCTGTCGTAAGAAAAGGTAACTCCCACAAGTTTCGAGAATGGGAAAAGAGAAATTACGACTAAAATGTAGTCGTTAACGCGGTTAATGTAATCGTTCAACCCGGTTTGTTCCTTTTTACTGTTATCGTGAACCGCAAATTTGTATAATGTAGCTTCTTTCTCTTATCAAATTGTGTTAGTTTAGATGTTTGAAACCTTTGTTAGTGTAACAAATTAACTTTTTGGTCTTTGAAATTAGAAGTATCTCATTAACAAATTAGGGAAAGAAACTAAAAAGGGTAAATAAAGGTAAAATTACTGGACTATATAATATATAATATATAGTAAGGTTGTCAACCATATGCAATTTACCACTCTCTAATTAATTACAGCCGGTGTTTGGGAAACTTGGGGTATATACATGCGTCCGATTATTTATTTCTGACCCTGTTAAAGTACTTTATAAAGAATAATCTTACTTTTTTTATCTACTTTTCCATAACAACTTGTTTTAATTGTTTTGGTCGTGGTCCAAAATCTTGGAACTAAATATAAACGGTATGGCAAATTGCAACTTCGAATTCGGGTTTAATTTTTAAGAAAAAAAGGTTAACAAAATCCTGAGACGGACAGACACACGGACAAGAATAGATATCATTAACATAATAAACCAACAGCTTATTCAATATTGGCACTATATACATGTGTAGTACAAATAAACGACCAATCAACTTTGTTTATAAAAAAAATAAACCATGTCAAGACATAGTGACCGTCTTTTTGTTATACAGGAAGTAGATCGAGAGTGACAGACCTAATGCTATGGGATTGCATACTTATGCTACATACCAAATATCAAAAGGCTGCGATGAGTAGTTATTGAGTTAATTGATTTTTAACTTCGTGGAATCCAGCAAAAAGAGGGACATTAGCGACCCTTTATCATAAAACTGACCTTTATAATTAATTCTCAATCTTATGGCAGTCGTTATGTACAGAATATTTAACATGAAAAGGGCTTCACTTGGTTCCGAATCCTTGCGGTGCACGGGAAGCGAATAGGCCCACAAAGGCACTAAGCTTGTCGGAAGAAGTCCACTAAAGAGCGCTCAGAAACGGCTGACATTGGGTCCGTTCGCTTATAGCTCAAAAACGACTGGGATATGTGCCTAAGGTAGTTGAATGGGACAGCCCTGTCATAATGAATACCGGAGTCATCATGCTATAATTCGGAAAACCTGACCGCAAACCATAGTGGGTCAAGGTGAGTGGATAGGGCCAGTGGCTGATCCAGAAATTTTGAAAGGGGAGAGCGCGCAATTAAAAAAAGTCTTTGGGACTTCTTATTTAATACAGTTCCTAACCAAATTTTCCTGTAAAACGGGAGGGAGCGCACCCGGCACACCGTTCTTTAACCCACCTTTGATTAGTCATGCTTCTTGCCAGGGATGTTCAAAAGACACGTAAAAGATTACTTTGAAGATCGCAAAGTAATTCATCAAATATAAGCTAAATTTTCTGCCCCTAACCACCTCGCTCTTTATCCTGTGGTTTTCAAAATTTACAGTTCTTTTGTTTCCCACCCAAACCCTTTTTTCTCGCTCAGTGTGTGTCGGTTCAAAATGATTCAGTATTGTATTTTCGGCAGATAAGGGTTGCCTTTGTGAACCTGGTTAAGGGTTGGCTATATCCCACTCTGTTAAGTGTTCAAACTAGTATATGACCTCATTTCAGGTAAAGTTTCTTCATGGTCAGTCACCATAGGTTAAAGTTTCAGATCATGTGATTTATTTTTATTTTTTATTTTTTTTTGGGGGGGGAGGGTTTCGTTATTTTCTGGGTACATTGGCCTATTGTGCATTGGGGGTACATTAATCTTATGAGTTGGTACATTTCCTTCTCGTTTATGGTCGTACATTAGCCATTTCGCATGGCATACATGACCAAATATTTTTATTGAAAACATTATGCTTTATATAGCAGAAATCCTTTTCAGTGTTTATCTGAAGCTGTGCTGTCAAAACATATTTTTAATAAAAAAAAGATTTATCATGTTTTTGTTTTTTTATCGGAAATGATCGGTCACTTAAATACTGTGCAAAAGTATGCTGTTAAAATCGTATACAAATACTTTAAGTGTGTAAGGTCTATGATAATGATTTACTGGCAACGCAATAATGTTAAACTATAAGTATTTCGGTAAAACTGGTTTTAGTTTGTCATCAAAATAATGCTCGTTTGATTCAGTCCAGAAAAGCAAGAGGTGTAGGTTGTACACGGTTTTTTATTTTTTTATTTTAGATTTTTTTTATTTTGTCACAACAATTTGTATATTGTATGAATCTGCACACTCCGTTTTGCTTATGTCATCACTATGCGTCCGTCGTCGTCCGTTAACAATTTAAAAAATCTTCTCCTCTGAAACTACTGAACCAATTTGCTTGAAACTTGGCAGGAATGATATATGGTATGTTGGCTACAAACGATCCTCATTTTAAATTGATCTGATAAAAAACATGGCCGCCGTTGCTAAAAATAGACCTGGGGGTCAGACTACTGTTTTTGGCTTATAAATTAAAAAGTATAAGAGATAGATAAAATCTGATGCAATGCTACTGCTTCAGCATCTAAAGCTCTACAAAAGTATCCTTTTGGTCGAAAATGTCAGATGACCACCTTTAGGGGTTTTGGCCCCTTAAAGGTGAAAAATAGACTTTTTTCGTGTTTTTGGCCTACAGAATGAAATCTTGCAGATAGAGATTAGCTGTTGTTTGCTTAAATTTTCAGCTCATTGAGTTCTACAAAAGTCTCCATAGGGTCGAAGTTGTCAGATGACCCCTTATAGGGGTTATAGCCCCTTAAAGTTAAAAAATAGTGTTTTTGGCCTAAAGAATGAAAACTATTGCATATAGAGAAAAGCTGTTGTTTGCTTACCATTCATCTCAGTTAGGCTTCATAGGGTCGACATCAAGACCAGGTGAGCAGTTCAGGCTCCTGGGAGCCACTTGTTTATTTTATGGGGTGTTAACAACTAATAAGGAAATACATTTTATGTATTTTTTAATGATCATAGAGAAAATGCTTCATAAATCTTTTTTAGCGCAAATCCGGGAATTCCGTTCCAAAACGTTCATTGTAAACCTTTCGTTTTAGTTATCTCAACAGAATAGTGTCATTAAAACATATGCAGTACGTTTTAAAACTAGAAGTTACCGTTGAAGGCATATGTGACCATGTTATGTTGACGATAACTTAAACCGAGTTAAACGATAACAGCTTTGATTTTTAACCGCGTTAACGACTACATTTTAGTCAAAATTTCTCTTTTCCCATTGGTCAATTCTCGTTTGTTTACATTTTGCTTAACCGAGTTCACGATAACCACCGACTTCACGATCTCGGGTTAACCCGGGGTGTAAAACGATCCACTATTTTTTAAATCTGCACTATTGAAATTTGTTCAAGGAACGCAATTACCAAGTTTTATTTTTCATTGATAAGCAACATGTTATGGACAGGTGCCCATTTTTGAAGCGGATGACTGAATATTGTTTTGGATAATACAATTCAATTTACGGACACCGAACAAAAAGGTAAACATCTTCTATGACGTAATCAAATTCAACAGGTAAATCGTTTACTTTTAGAAAGAAGGTTGTCAAGACGGACTAGAAAAAGTGCCTTTTTCTGAAATTTTTGGCTTAACCTCCTGCAGTACATGCCTGAAAATTTGCAGATGGAAAGATATACTCTCATTGTTTTGTTTATTCGGACTGAGTTCATTGCCAAGAATTAGTCCGGTTTAAGGGAGATAATTCAATCTTACCCTTAATTGCGATATGTAAGAACGATAACTGTTGCATCATCCATCTCAACATGTGGTTCAAAGATTTCTTCAAACACAAGATAAAAAAATTAACACCTTGTTGTTAGATTTCTTATCAGACATATTTTCCTGTTTTAGGGATAAAACTGTCACTGTATGGAAAGAGCGAAAGGGAAAAACGGTTGATTTCTGTGCCCCGGTGTAGTTTACTCCTGTGTCATTGTTGTATTGTGGGTAAAACAGACGATTGTAAACATCAGGAAGATGAAAATATGTCATTTAGGTAGAAAAATAGATATACTAGTGTTGTTGAGGTTCATTTGTAGTTTCTTACTTATCACTCTATTGTTTTCTAACCAGTTTTAAATCAATAGATAAATAATGTAAAAATATCGCAATGAAAAAACAAAAAGTTAAAATGTTGAAAATCGCATAATTCTTTGGTACATCTGTAAGCAATTAGTAAGTGTACATATTCTTTATAATACTTAAGAACATATTCTACTGTCGAAGATTAGTAATTGTCCTCTCAAATGATTTTACAGCTGTTTTTAATTTATGAGGCGAATGTTTATTGTGTGCCCTGCTGCTGTTAAGTTCTGTGCACGCTGTAGTTTATTTGAGAGCAGTTTTTAAAGTAGCGAAAGTTTATTTATGTGTTATGATAAAACTTATCAGAATAGAAAAAGCCTTTAACTTATAGAAAAACTCATTTCTAAATAGCAGTTTGCGTTTTTTATCTTTATTTGATGGTATATCTTATGAAAGGTTAACAAAAAACCTACAATAAGTAACTGATTTGTTGCTTGTAAACACTCAATAAAAAGGGTTGAAGAAATGCTGTCGTTTATTTCCGAGCTTACGAATGTTGATTCCTGTGCAGCAAAAATTGTTGTAGTTTATTTCTGTGCTTTTTATTTTTATTGCAATTAAATATATTTTATTGTTTGATGTTATAACATGAATGTGCTTTAAATAAAGACTAGGCACTAATGGAAATATTTTGTTTTTCAATTTCAGAATTATAATATGGATAAATTAAAATGCGAATATTGTGAATTTTTTTTTCTGGCATATTCAACGACACAATTTTGCGTTTTGTCCATAACCATCCCAAGGAAAAAGTAAATATCAAAATTATAATGGATAAGAAAAAGAACAAGTTTAAACATTTTAAAAAAATTGATTTTAAACCAGAAGATGAAATTTCAAATGAAAAAAAAAACATTGTACCAGATGAATAAAAACTTACAATAACCGTTGTTGACTTTAGTGATGTTTTGGAACCCCCATTGTCTATTGAAGTTGGGTATAAAACTGTTAGTTTTATTGTTCGGAAATGTTATTTTGAAATGTAATCATAAACAAACTGACTACTGTATAGCGGGAAGTTATTGAGACAGTTTAATTTTGCAATTTTCGCACTGACATTGCTGCACCTAAATTGAAAAAGTACACGGCGCGATATGTGTCCTCCATTTAAGACTAAATGGACAATACGATTACTGTGCAAATTTAAGACTGTGTTAACTAAAACTCAGTCAGTAGTCCTTCCAGGAAAAGCAAAGACGGTGCGAAAAAAATCCTAGGTTGACAGCCTACAAAAATAATTCAATACATTCTATTCTATTCTATTCTGTATAAATATAGATTTTATCACCAATAAATTTTGTCGTGCTTTGTTTAAAAGAGCTTTATATATCATTTTTGTAATTTATAGAATAAGTGAAACATTAGATGGTTTAGACAGGTATTGTAAATGAACCCTTGTTTTTAAATTATCCTGGAGCCGTGTTAACGAAGGTGTCCTAGGATTAGGACATGTCCAAGGATGGTCTTTGGACATGTCTCGGTCCTAAGTCGTGTTATTGAAGGCATCCTTAAAAAGGGCATGTCCTAAATTTGGTCCTTAATCAAGGTTGTAAAAATTGTTGTCCTAGGACCATCCTTGTGACTTAAAATTCAGAAAAAGTGTCTGAAATAGGTTTTATCCCCTTGAATTAGAGTTGTATGTGGCCAAACTCTCATTTTTGATATTTTACTTTCTACGTTTAGCAAACTAAGATATTTTTGCCATTGATTAAATTTTCCCAAAAGTGACCCATATATTGGCGTTTTACCAGTTACATTTTGACGATATTCTAATATATGTAGTACTAGACTTTTGAAATTAACATTTAACAGTTCATGCGGATTTTTGCTTCCCAAACCTAGGGATTTACTGTTGGTATGCAATGCAATGATAGTGCAATACATTATTTTTATTCTCTAAAAAAAACAAAGGCATTGCAATAAAAATGCTTAAATATATTTTACATTTGAAAATGTAAAACAAAAAACTTCAAGTTTTCTTCAAACGCCTTCACATCGGCGTAAATGCTTGACATATGGCTATTCAGGATTATCCTAAATTCGTATAAGGATGGTCCTATTTAAGGTTATCCTAAGATGGTTTCGTTTAACATCCTTGGACGCGTCTAAGGATGATTCTTTCTACATCCCATTTTAAGTCATAAGACATTGTTTAGTATACAGCTTAGGACAGCTTCATTAACCTGTCCCCTGGTTTAGAGTTAGAACTTAAGTTATATTTCCATTATTTGATCTGATTTTCTATGGCCAAGTATTTATAACTCTGAACGAAACATTCGCAACCACACAAATAAACTTCCGCGGGCTCTGAAATATACATTCGCATGTGGAAAATCAGCACAGAAGTATACATTCGCGGTGCAAATTTTAACACCTACTCTTATTTCATCTGCCTGTCTTGAACCTTTGCATAATTTAACTTTATTTATCAACAATAAAGTTCTATATATACTTAAATACACGATGAACTGATTTTGTTCACTTTAATTTCATCTGCAAGTGTTTTATTTATGTATTTTTTCCAAAAAAACGTGTTTTATTTATAAATTGATGACTTTTTGTGATCAAAATAGCTTATGATATAAAAATGCAAGTAAAACTTGAATAAACTAAATCGTTACTATCTAATGTTGAAATCACCGACAATGCAGGATATGTAATTATTCAATAATTAAGTAAAAAGGCAGAAAAAACAGACGACTTCATTTTGAGCACAGCAATAAACTACATCGGGGCACAGAAATCAACCGTTTTTCCCTTTCGCTCTTTCCATACAGTGATTGTGTCACGGTGTTTATAGTTCTATATCATATTAGGGTCCGTTTTTATTTTGCTACCGATCAAATAAAGGGGGGACGAGCTTACAACTCCTAAAGAAAATAATTTAATTTAAGTTTTTTTCAAATACTTTATAGTGTTGAAATAAATGAATAATATTAAATTTTATTTTAAATTAATATCTTTTTAGAATCTTTTTAAAAAAGATCTATACAAAAAAGATAATTTTGAAGTAAAATCGTCATGTTGACTTAAAACACTTCTGGGAAAAAAAATTCATTTTTTTTCACATGATCGAAAAATTGCGTCTTAAAATTTTGGTTATGGTTTTCATTTTTTTCGTTTTGGATATGTACAGTGCTTCTTATAGACAAAATGCACGTCTAGCGGCTGGAACTTAGTTATTTGCAACTCTGCAGTCTTGTGGATTGCGCTTCTTGATAGAAGTTCTAGAAGCTTTCATAAAGAATATCCTATAAAGAATTGTTCTCACAAACTTTAAAACAGATAATCAAAAATACTAAAGGTGGTCCTCGAAGCTTTGTAACTTCATAGCTTTAATAATTTAACGCTAGTTTAGTTATTGGTGGCCTATTGTCTGCATGAGTTTTTGAGAACCAAAGTTTGTAAATGATCAAGAAAAATGCTTATAGATACTGGAAAAAAACATGTCACGTCTAAACGTATTTGTCACTCAAAGTTTGAAAATAGACTAAGTTAATGTTACTAAATAGCTTCCTATAACGTTGAGAGGAAAATGATGTGTATGCCTATTAGTAGAACATGACTTCAGGTTAGGAAACATCATAAGAATGACTTAAGACCGGTACTGACCCCTGGATGTTACACAACTCCGATATATACATTTATCATCTACCCAGACGTTGATCTTAGCTTGGATGTAAACTAAGGTTTTGATTCGGATATTTATACTTAATATAATTAATGCGCTCTATTTCATGTCATACAAAGGACATTTTCAACCTTTAGGCTGTATTGCTTCTGAAGAGTTGCAGTCTTTAACACGAATGAAACGTAGCAAAATGTATTTCCTGAATCATAATGGTAATATCATGTGGCAGTGGTGCGCGTTAAAGGATACATCATATCATGGACGGTTATTATAAATATAGAAAGTCCATGATCATACCTAAAGATAACGCCCCATCCGTCTTCTTAAACTTCGACGACTGCAAGGAGCGTAGTAAAACGACTGTATTATCGGGTTAACCTTAAGATGTTTTCATGCATATTCCATCAAAATTTCAACCTTTGGACTGGAGTTTCTTTTATAATTTTAAATAAACGAAACCAGGGGCCTGTTTAACAAAACTATCTAAAGATATGTCTAAAGACGTGCATAAGAGATGGAAATGAGATGGTCTTTTGACCATCTTATCACATGTCTAAAACCACACAACGAAGCTGTCTTATGGGTATCTTAGTTAAGGGGGTCTTTTGATGGTCATAATTTAATGTTAACATCAGTTATATATTAATAGTCATGGGAAAAAATGGCTTTATGTTATTATATATAAAAAACATTAAAACACATTTTCACTTTTTCATTTATAGCATTTTATATCGTATATGACATGTATGATGGCAAATAAAATAGAATTAAATAGAATTGAAATTTAATAAAGTTTCAAACTTCAACTAATCATTGAAAGTTTATATTTAACTACAGATAATTCACAAAACAACTTATCCACGCACAATTTATCCTTTTCAATAGGAAAACTGTCGTGTAAACAACTCAGATACAATAAGATCAACAAAGACAAGTTGGTCAATACATTTGCATGTTTTAAATACTTACGAATTAAGAAACGGTTATTACACTAGTGTTATTCACGTGCAAAAATAAGGTATGCTTTCAGGAGTCCTTATTTTTTTTAATATTTAGCAGACTATAATTTATTCTATATAAAAATGCACCAAAGACTAAAATACGGATTTTATATTAAGGATTTGTTTCCTTTTTAAAGATATTAAAACCAATTTTTGACTAAAGACCACCATAAGACAACTAATTCGTAGTCTTAATTTAAGGATAAAAAAATTGCGATGTCTAAAAATAAGACGTCTTCGATAAACAGATTTAGGATTAAGATTTGTCTATAGACCATCTTTAGACACTCTTAGTCATAAGACACTTTTGTTATTGTTTTTTCAAATATTGTAACATTAATAACTATGAATTTAAATTTTTCTGACACGAAAGACTTACTAAATTGCAATATTCAAAGGCGATGCATTCTAAACATGATGCGTTTATTGCATTGCATGCAATGTCGGACAGCTCATTGCCTATTATATAATTCTATAATTTACCTATCAAATTAATTGTTATAAATCTATGTAGGTTTAAAATACAGAAACTTAAAATCATGTTCGATTCTCGAAACCACTTATCTAAACGTCTAAACAAATTATTTATCACTTCAGAGGGTGGTAATCTGCTTGTGATAAGATAAGCCACATTTTATCTTAACATTTAGATTTTTATGAAATTTTTCATAAAAATGGCAATTTTTAAACTAAAATGGAAGCAAGAAAACCTTTACCGATTTTTATCAAAAATACATCTTTGTAAAATTCAACTTTTCTACTTTCTTCCGATATCAGCAACTAAAATATATTCTTAATAAAAGTATTTTTATTAATTTATAGAAAAGAGGCAAGTCTCTAATTCTGTCGATTTGTATCATAAATTTATAATGTTTATGTACAGGACAACACCATCTTTTTTTAAATTAAATTGGAAGCAAGAAAATGAAGCACTATTGTAAAATAACCCATACCATCATAAAGAGGAAACATTGAAGTTTTTGCTCATATCAGCAACTAAGAAATATCTTTAGGGACAAAATTAATATTGTAGGTTAAAGATATTTTCCCGTTATAGTTCTATGTTAAAAAATTATCGATACAATTGTTGATTCTAGCGCATGCGTAACGGTATACCGGACTAATTCTTGGCAATGTGGTGTTCGTGTCACGTTTGTATTTAACAAAAAAGGGACTTCCCGAACTGTATGGGATTAGGTTTGTCAGTTACCGGTTTCCTCCTGGTACTCCGGTTTCCTACACCATTAAAACTGACCGCCATACATGGCCCAGGTGCGTCGATCACACTGTTGGCGTTATTTGTCGTCTTGTGACTTAAAAATGCAGCTAGCACGTAACTAACAGCCGTTTGATATTTGGCATGTACATTTTTTAATCAAGTATAATATCGTCTATATTGATTTAATGCTCACAACTAATCTGCTTCCTGTTAACAAATACTTGAACTTTCATGGATAATCCATAATATTAAAAACGAAAGAATATGGAATATGTGCCAGAAAGACACAATCCACATATTGAAATGATTTTGATAAATGTACAATGCAAAATTTCACTGCGTGTGAAGCGCTTTTCTGGATTAACCTTCATCAGACACGCTAGGAGTAAAAAACTTGGAAAATCGGTAGAACATTATTAAACAAATTTTCGTAGCAATTTTATGCAAAATTCGGGGGATTTCATGCCACAGCCTCTTGATATCTTACATGTACATGTAATCTTACTTTTAATAATGACATCGAAATTCGATATATTGATAACATTACTGAAAGCTTTAAATATGTAAGACCACACAGTTCTGTTTTTTATACAAATCAGCTTAAAGTAATAGTTTAAAAGGGTTTAAATGTTCGAATTATTCTTACAACAGAGGCTACCAACAAGATTCTTGGAATACCGATGACGAACATCATACATATATGTTTGGCATTTCTACAATTTTCGTTAAATATACGTTCGACAAGTTCTTTCCACGTTTTATGACTTTTTAGGACTTAGTAAGATCGAGCGTAGTACGGTGGCATAACATATTGTTTGCTCATTTACCCGTACCACTTTTCAATTTTGGCTAAGATAAACGAACATGCGATAAAACTGATCAAAGTGAAATATTTTTTGTTTACTCTTCTAGACTAGAAATTTCTTGTCATTTTGATTTTTATCATCCGTGAAGGTTAGCACTGCTTTAATTCCCTGAGATTAGCCCACTCTGTCATCAATACATTTGTGACGAAGAGCCCTATTACATAAAATTTGTTTAAATTTCGTAATTGTCAAAACCCTAAATTAAATATCTTCTTAGCCCAGACTCAGGTTTATCTAAGCCATGATTTGGTTCCCAGTTCAGATTTTAGGGTTTTATTGTTCTAATCTCTTCATTTTCATAAAATGTTTTTGGCATTTTCATTCTTTGGATAGAGCGGCTCTGATATAAGGCATGGATAGACGAAATGCACGTCAGGCATAGCAAAATTTATTATCTGAAATTTTGGAAAATTCCAAAAACATATTTGCTTTTCAATTATCTGGTTAGAAACGGCCTTACATTGTATATCATCAAGTAAGCAGTTTTTTTAATCCAGAAAAATGGCTCTTGGGGTTGGAACCTCGCTTTCATTTCATGGGCAATTTTGTTATTTTGTGCAGAATTTCGACAGAGATTGATCTCGAACTCCCCCTTTTTCGCTCAGTAGATCTAAGCGGAAATTTGCTTTTCAAAACTTTCTGTAGTCTGGAGTCATTGATCAGGATATTTGAATTTAAATTGAGCAGAGTTATCATCACCGGTATGGTATTCATCGGGGTCAGGTTTTCGAACTAGTAATATATAAATGGAAAAGTTAAAAACCCGCAGACCACCGACTTATGTCAAATATGCGTTTCCGTGATGTTTTAACGACTAGGCGTGACCTTTTTGGGCTAGATGAATTGAATGATCCATTGGTACCTCTTGGTCTTGTTTTCTCTATTGAAGCCCAATCTAAGCAAATGAGTTGCATTCTAGGTATAGTCACGAAACTCCCAAGTCTGACGGTTTTCCACACAAAAATTTGCGTTTTCGCAAACAGACTTTCACCCCACTTGTGATTAACCCTAATCCTATTAAGGTAGTACAAAACACAATCTTTATACATCGTATACATCATATCACTAATATGTCCCAATTTGTATGGTTTCTAAGAAGATGTGACCCAAAGGGGTCTCTTGAAAATAGTACTATACGTGTGATTTGTGAGATAAAAGAGATATGTATGGACTACAAACCTGAGAATAATCTGAATATCTGTTTCTTTTTAGATTGCACACAAGAAACCTAACAGACTGAGCGGATCTGATGGTATTGCATCATGGTTAATTGGCGACAAAAACCAAAACCTTCGAGTAGTTGTAGCATGGTCTGCACCTTTATTCATTGGTAGTAATAAAGTTGGAGTAGCTATAGCCAAGGACAAGGAACATAAGCAGGCATGGTTCAACACCATTATGTCGAACAAAAATGATTCGTCATTGGAGTTCGAAGTTCACACGTTTGATAAAGAAATTAGAAATGTCGAAGCCAATTATGGAGGTTTCGTAGTCAGTGGGTCGATGGGAAACAGCAGTCACCCTGAAATCACGTTTGAAGTTTTACCACTTGAAGAATTGAATGTGTCAACGAATTTGGCCAGACCTTCATGAACACCTAGCTTCACGGGGAATTACCGGCTTTCATTAGCACAAATAAACTGAAGACAAAAAATAAAAAATAAAAATAACCGTGCAAACATTTTTTAATTGTGTTTTTTAAAAACAATTTTCCGGATGGACTATGCGATCTGTGTCACCTACAAGTATTTAACCTTTCACTTATTTCTATAAAGGGCTACTTTAATTTTAAATAATTAGTGAAATTATTCTTTTTAAAGTCCGATACGAAAATAACAATAATTATTATGCATTTTGAAAAAAAAGAGTTCAGAAACAAAGAATTTTATTTTTTGTCACTTTAACAACATTACAATTATGTAAAAAAAAACACACATACCTGCCAACAGTTATAAGATTTTAGACCTGTTAAAATGTTAACAATGCCAACTAAACGAAGCAGTCTGTTTCTTGCATAGGCAAATGCGATGCGTCTGACATTTTGTCAGTAAAAACACATCAGAGAAGCTGATAAACCAAAGATATAACGGTATCAGATAAATAAAGGTAACATTTGGATGTGGCACAAACCTCTTTCTTTTATTGTGACGGAAGGGTCCGTAGAAATTAATATTATAAGCGACTTTTGAAAATTCCAGACAGTCCTGAAATACTTTGCTACCCCCATTTAGAGGTTACAAAATAGGATGTAAAACTATAGAGGAACGCATTGACATTGACCAATGATATTATAATAGAAATCTAAATAGTACACTTAATTAATTAATAAGTTACATAATTATTGATGCACTTAACTGACCACGATAGATAATTATTACATCATGAACATGTTGTTAAACTTGATATTTCAATTCAATATAAAACTTGTAGTATTTGACATTTAAGAATTGTGATCATGGTACGTAATTGTGCGAATCTATAAATGGTTTATGTATGTTCCCTTGAACAGGTGTTAGGTGTTTCTAAGATGTTTACAATCTCATACTCAGAGAGTGACAATCATATAAACAACTATAATTGTATTTAGAACTAATAGACATTTGATTGATGTGACAATGCATGTAAATTCCTTATTTTATATTTTGGATTCATTTTGATTGACAGCTAAATTCTAAAACTGTTATTGTTTAAACGTTTTTGGATATTGTTAATTTCTTTCTGCACCTGGCATATCAGAGTAGGTAATTAATTCCATGGTCAGACCAGGCTTACACCAGTTCTGCCCATGGACTATAAATAAAGAGCGGAATTGTCGCTCTGTGCTTCGGGGTCTTCTGTGATTTGGTGGAACAAGATTCACTATTACAGTAAGTAATTTTATTATGTATTTCAATTTTATGTAAATTGTAACTCGAAATAATGCTTTGGAAAATAAATTATTTAACTGATAATTTTGGGACTAAATTTTGTTTGGAACTGAAACAATAGATGCCTTTAGTGTCACATATAGGTGTAATCTATTTTGGTGCCGTGTCCAGGATCGAGAAGTGAGTGAGTGAGTGAGTGAGTTGGTGTTTTACGCCCGTGCAACGCTATATAGGTTAGTTACAGGCGATGAACATGAAAAGGGTGATAAAATGAACATGAAATGATGATGATAAATGAAATATGGGGATGGGATGGGATGGGACACAAAGGACCGGTAAATTTTGAAGGAAAAGGGGAGAGGTGGGTAGGGGCGGAAAATTAAGACTATGTGGTGCACTACTTGGCAGTTCACAAAGGGGTCTTTTACTTGCATGAAGCGAGGCATTCTCCACACACGTTGGCCCACTATGGTCAGCGGCCAGGGTTTCCGTATTATATACCTGATTGGAGTTCGCGTTGTTGATTGATATTCAGTTGTTTTGTGTTTCCATGTTTTACATGTTGTCTGTTTTTGTCCCGTTCTTGTTGGTGTTTACTGGTTTTGTCTCTGCCCTTTCGGACTTTTGACATTCGGATACCCCATTGGTACCTCTGCTTCTGACAACCCCCGCGGACGAGGGCCACCCTATTCAGCCACCTAGGGTACTCACTTGGTCGCTCTGTGGGCTGTTGGGTCAGAATCCCAAGACCCTTAGTCGCCTCTTACGACAACCTAGGCTCTGCTGCGGGCCTATTCGCCACCCGGGCCCCGCACGGGACGGATCGAGAAGTTAAGAGATTTTCAGTCAAGACCCTTGACTGAAGACAACGACTAAGACGAAACAGACGACAGACACCATACAACCATAAGCCAGACCTTAACACCAATACCGATGATTATAACGACAAGATGAGCATCACCGGAGACCAAATCGAAGAATTAACTCAACAGTTTCTCACCACCATGGGAAATAGTGAGACACGGGAGATAAGAAATTCAACAGACACGAACTGCCCATCATCAGAACAACAACCTCACCCATCTTCAGAACCATTAGACGAAGACGACCTTAAGATGTGGGAAAAGCAGCACTGGACCAACTGAAGGCGTTACAGACATCAATAGGCGTACCCCTCTTCAATATCGTACAAACTTTTGACGGAAACCCTACCAATTTGAAACAATGGATCAAAAACATTGAGAGATATGCACAAATGGCAGCCCTAAGAAAAGAAGACATTCCAAAGATTGCCCACGTGACCTGTACTGGCCTGGTGGCAGATTTTATCCAAAGGTACCAGAATGAACTCAAAGATTTACGACAACCACTAGATGGCAAGATTTAAGGAAACTCTTCAAGAAAAGGTTTGCTGAAATAACAGACTACTTTCAAGCCATGGCAATGATGAGAATAATAAGACAGGGACCACACAAGAGCGTACAAATGTTTGCCGAAAGATTCCTTAGCGTTGCTGACGATGCTTACCTAGTATAGGAGGGCCGTGACAAGAGTAAACTTCACCTCATACAGAAACAGATGATAGATAGCTTCTGCGATGGCCTTTACTACGACTACCTCAAAATGAAGATTATGCGGGAAGACTCTAAGAAGTTTGACGAGGCGGTTTATTGTGCCATGAAGGAGCAAAATCTCAGAAAGCGATTCCGAGACCGAACAGAGCCAGAGTTTAATAGGATAAAGAACACGAATTGTATGGCTTTTCCACAGAACAACCCCTTCCCGACATGGCAAGATGACAGACAAATTGAACCAATGGAGATAGGCCACATGAAAAGTAACATTTGTTTTCGGTGCGGAAAATCAGGACATTGGGCCAAAGATTGTCCAAGTAAGAATTTCAGAGTTTTTGCCGCAAACGACACTTATCGGGACCCAACTGCACTGACAGAGGATGAAGAAGAAGAAGAACCTACTCTACGCCAGCCAACACAAGGAAGATCATTTGATAGGAAGAAAGAACCTTTAAGAAAAAACCTACAACAGAAATCCATGCCACAGAGAAAAGCACAATAGTCAAGGTCAGTTCCTTCCACCGTCAACCAAGAACAAGATTGGATTAAAGGAGCAGAATGCTGAATTTGCTACATGATTGGTCACCTAAAATGAAAATGTCCAAATATAGCCGTTCCTGACTGTAACAGATGGACAATTGAGCACAGGTTTGACAAAGATTCATGAGCATGATGATTGATGTTTATATCTTTACTTATAAATCAAAATCTGCATGTTTGTCAGAGGATTTTCAGGGTTGAAATTACAGTCACATTGTTTGATTATATACTAGACATTCATGAAATTACAGTTACATTGTTTGATTATATACTAGACATTCATATTTACGTATACTTTTAATATAATTTATATATTTTTTAACTTTTCATGTAATTCGTATCTTTTTGTCAGATAGATAGCAAAGTCTGATTGCATGAGCAAGATTACAGGAAAAATACAGTACCAAAAACGGGTATAAATAAAGGTAAAAACAAAACTACAGAACTTGAATGATCAATCTCATAGTCCAGAGAAAATGACAAAAACGAATCAGTCAAAACGGTTAATTTGGTTATGCTGTATATTGATATCTCAAGGAGTAACTTATCATCAGCAGCATTTGAATCAAAACATTGGAAGATCAAAAACCAAAATTATTGAATGAAAAGTTCTTAAAAAAAACAGTTCGAACAGGAAAGCCAATTCCGGCACCGATGATATCGACCATGTGCATTACGAGGAAAGAGACCTGGTGTTTTAAACAATTTTGAATTCAATATTCAGAAATTTCAATGACAAAAAATATTAGAAATTTATTGGCTAAATCGTGTCAGACAAATCTGACGACCAGGTTTGTGATTACCCTATTGGGACCCATAGATATTCTTCATGCATAATTTATGGCACAGACTTTCCATTGGTTTCGTGGTGTTAGTGGATATGAAGGTTGAAGACCCTCAATCAAATCCCAGTGGGAACTATGAAAAAAAAACTTTGTTGTTGATTTTTTAAATTTTCTCATGTCCAACTTGGTGAACATTTGTATAAAAACGTGCTTTGAAAAACAAAAGACAGGAACCAATTGAGTTGAAAAGTAAAACAGCGTATTCTGGGGGATGATCCGGTTCAGATCACCCCTGTTATAACAAAGGAAATGTTTCGGAGATTGAGACTGTCCATGATACTAAAACTGTCCATGATAAAACCATATCCATTGGTACTCGAGTTACATATATGTCACAGTAAGGCTCCTGAAAAATGCATAATGCCTTTATCATCATAGTAATACCTACGATACTAGAACATGTAGAATGAAAGATAAGGTTGAAAGGATTCATTCATTGTTATATGCATCATTTGAACAAACCGTACCAATATGTTTTTATGGCACTTTCCAGTTAAAAAAACAATATGGGAATTGAATGATTCTTTTGTAGATGGTCATTATTAATTCGTCTGGAAGAACAGGTTACAGTTAATTTCGAAGCATACGATTGCTTAGTATCATTAGGTGCACCTACTACTGTTTTTTTTTGGCATTGCAAACTGACAAAATGTTGATAGAACAGGCCACCCAGCTAAGCTCAAAAGGGTCTTGAAAGCCTTTTATAATTTTTGACGTTTGGCTGCCTACGACTCTGTGGATCTGAAAAAGTCCAAAATGACAAAAATCCCAGAAAGACCGGATTATTATCTGGACTAAAAACAATCCTCATTGTTCAAATGTTAATTTTGGGAAATTTTAACTGTCTGTAGCATGGGGGGGGGGGGGGGGTAAACTTCAATTATAAAGGTGCGGCCCAAAAGGGTCTACTTTAAAAGGTTGGAAATTTCAATGTAGTATATATGATAAGGTATACTTTACACAAATGTCATATATCAATAGGAAAAGAGTGACTGAGCATCCACATTTTGCCTCCTTGTAACCTTAACTGTAAAGGCATTTGATAACTTTTACAATTCAAACTTTGATTTAATAGAAAATCTAAAAAACATGTAAAGTTTAAGCATATTCTGTGTAATTTCAAATGCATTAAAATATATGAATGGTTGTCTTTTTTTAAAGCAGGCCAATATATGAATAGGATGGGTATAAACTTCTGGGCCGCACAAAAATACTTGGAGTTACCACCCCCCCAAACCTGTGGCGGATCCAGAAATTTTCAAACGGGGGGGGGGCGCAATTATAAAAAAAATACTTCTGGGACCTTTTGTTTCATACAGTTTTTGTCAAACGGGGGGGGGGGGGGTTGGGCCTCAAGTCAAAGTATTAACAGGTTGTGTACATGCACATGGAACGAAGAACAAATCGATCCAGCCATCTTGTTTTCATAAAATAACATCACGAGTTCAATGGCTTATTGATAATTTAAAACAATTTCACGAGAAATTATACATGTATCATTAAGATCGCAAAATGTTTGCATGGTTCATAAATACATAAGTAGAGAGTTGCCAAAACAAAAAAAACGATAAAAAAATTAACATGTCTTGAAAAGTTCAATCTGTTTGTGTATATTATGCTGCTGAGATAAAAATAGTTCGATCGCGCAGTAATCATTTAACTGCAGTAACAGCTATAATTATAGAAAGATATTGCACCGAATGGCGACTTTTCGGTATTTTTTTTTTAAATTGATCATTGATTAAATTTTACACAGACTCTAATTTATTCACAAACTGGCATTAAAATCATTCCTCATGACGAACTATTTTACATCCTATTATGCAACATACGAATCGTTATGCAATCGACAACAGGGTGAATCTAAGTATACATCTAGAATAGATATTCGAGAATAGGTCTCTCGTATGAT
>CAXARO010000295.1:0-46846 GCA_963971305.1 Arcuatula senhousia | reverse complement strand
TCTCAGTGAAAGTAGACTGGTTTGTTTTAATGTTTATAAAAGAACGTGTATGTGTGTAAGTGTGTTGGTTGAATTATACAATATGTGTATGTATGTATGTATGTATGTATGTATGTATGTATGTATGTATGTATGTATGTATGTATGTATGTATGTATGTATGTATGTATGCATTTTGTGTTTTTGTATGTGTATGTGTCTTAGTGTTAGTTTGTTGGTTTCTTTAAATATGTGTGTGTATGATGTGTATGATTTGTGTGATTTGTGTATATATACATATATGTGTATGTGTGATTGTTTGAGTGTGTGTGTGGGGGATTTGTGTATGTGTTAGTAAAGATGTGTGTGGACGTGTAAATATGTGCGTGTGTATGTGTGTTTAGGTGTGTGTGCGTGTGTATGATGTGTATGATTTTATGTTATTTCTGTATGTGTGTATATGTGATTGATTGTGTATGTGTGTATTTATAAATGTTGAAGTCTGTGTGAATGTATGTGAGCGTGTGTGTGTGTTGGGGGATGGGTGTGGGGTGTGTGCATGAAAAGTGTCAAAGTCTTTTAAGTGTGTGTGTGTGTGGGTGTGTGCGTTTGTCAAAGGTGTAAAGTCACTACCCGTATGAGGATACACACCAACGAAGTCACTACCTTTTGCAAAGTCACTACATACACTCCGGTAGTGACTTTTCCAAATTTCTGAAAATGCATATATATGCATATATTATCATTCTACAAAATTTCATACAATGTTTCATTTTACGGTGTCAATGTGTTTTTTTCACACCAGAAACCGTTGTCTGCAAAGTGCCCTTACACAATTTACTACTAAAATCCCATAATACATTTCGGCGCGCATGCCTAATAAATTTTGACCAAGAACGATAACTCTCTGTCAAAGGATAGCAATGGCGTCCAGGTAAATTCTTTTACCCTTAATTTTATTTTGCCATCAATAATTGGTGTGGAAAAAAACCAAATTTTTCATCCGACATTATTTATAATTTTCAGAGACGTAAAATATATAAACGTCCCTGCTGTCATTGCCTGTCGTTTTTTATTAGTTTTTGGTTAATCTGAGATTATCACCCCTTACATGCCATATCGTACAAGCTGCTCGCCTCTGTCATGCCTGTGATTATGTTTAAAAACGATGCCGTGAATCAGGTCCGTACAGGCCTGAGGGGATGTAGGGTGTGCGATCACTCCCCCCCCCCTTTTTGAAAACGATCAAGCACTATAAGTAAACTCGATAGTGTGAATTTGTGACTAAGTTGAGATTTTGTTTGACCTGTGTTTAAATCTAGAATTTGTTTTTGAAAACATTTTTTCGTGATCCCTTCTTGCAGAAATCGACTTTTTACCCCCAACACGGATTTTTATCCGTACTGTTTATATTAGGTTTGATTTTATTTTGTTACGCATGTTTCCGCTCATAAAGAAACTAGATCTAATACATGACATGTATGACAATGCGCAGTTTATCAATTATGTCAACATTTGGGTAAGTAATTGGATAAACCTCTGAGGTAGGGGACACCTACATCAATAAATGGTGGGTGTTCTTCCAGATACCGAACCCCTACCCCATCACAGATTGAATTTGATGATATTAAAATTTAACCCCATCTCAAACAGTGTACAAATGTAGCCTCGAAATTGGACCCCTTTATAGATATAGGCTTGGTTACTTACAGTAATCTTCACAGCCTACTGTTAACCATGGGTTTCAAACAGTTAATTATCCGAGTTTTACATATAATCATGATAATTGTAAACATAATCAATTACTCATCCTGAATGAGCGTCGTCAAAGAGTTGTTCTACCAAGAGGCTTGTCTGATTGGAAAAATGTTATTAGTGGAGTCCCGCAAGGCTCCATTTTAGGTCCGATATTATTCCTGATTTACGTAAATGATATTCCTGACCTTGTATGCTCAACAGCTAAGCTTTTTGCTGATGATACTAAACTATACCGAGAAATTAATAATATCGAGGACTGTCAAATTCTACAAGAGGACTTAAATACTTTGTCAGCTTGGTCCAGGACTTGGCTTTTACGTTTCAATGAGGCAAAATGCATCGTTTTAAGAATCCGTAAAAGTTATGATTTTGTATACAGTTTAAACGGTGTTCCGCTTTTAGAAGAAGACTGTCAAAGAGACTTGGGTGTTATTATTTCAAATGACTTACACTCTGAAAAACATATTTCACAAGTTGTGAAGAAAGCAAACCAACGTTTAGGTTTAATCAAAAGATGTTTCACTAATTTAACGTCTGAGAAAATATCTATTTTGTATAAATCAATTGTGCGTCCAATATTAGAATACGGATCAATTACATGGTCACCATATTTACTCAAAGATATCGAATCCTTAGAAAAAGTACAAAGAAGGTGCATTCACCTAGCTAACAATTCGTTCGACTTAGTAACTTTACAACATAGACGATGGGAACAAGATATGTGTGAAACCTATAAGTATATCAACCATAAATACAAGTCTAACTTCAATAATCTGTTTGAACTGAGCGAATTACAGACCAGAGGTCACAACTACAAGCTTGCTAAAAGATATTCAAGAACTGACGTTCGTAAAAACTTTTTTACAAATCGTGTTGTGAACAATTGGAACATGCTTCCATCCTCTACCGTCGCTGCTCCTTCTTTGGAATGCTTCAAAAGACGACTGAGGTCCTCACCATAGGGCGAAGAGGACAGAACAACAAAGTAACAAAGTAAAGTAACATGCACTTACCCCATTACCATGATTACAGAACAATGCAGAATGACTGTTTAAACCCCTCAGTACATTATATATACAAATGTAACCCATTAATCAATCAATTTTATTGGACAAAAGCACAGTATAAATATACATGTGATGTGTTATCCAGATATAAAAAAAATATAAAGCATAAAAGAAAAAAAAGAAGAAAAGACAGTATCATATGAGCATAACAGTAATTGTTTCATTTATAACATAATTAATGTAATAAAACAAAATAAAGGTATATAATAATGTGTATTCAGCCTATGAGGAATTTACGTATTTTTAGAGTTGAAGTCTCGTTTGGTAAACAACTCTTTTAGAAATAGACATATATTCTTAGTATCATGTAGATTTTGGGGGTTAATATTAAAGACAATTCACCAGGCCATACGGTAGATTCCACGGAAGCACGTGCCACATGAGCTCTACAAACAGAATGACTTGTTGCTTGGCTTGTACATGTAGGTGAACCATACGTATATTTACGGTATAAACTGATGAATCGCCTATACATATAAGCTTGCGTGATGGACCGTATGATACGTCGTTTCTTTCCATAAAGGGAATCCCTGCTAAGACATCAAAGCCTAAATTTCAAACCGAGTTCAGATCTGCCAATCTCCGTATCTTGATACCTATTGTGGATATAACCCCGTGAGACTAACTATTGAAAGTGGAGCTACTGGAAACATGATACGTGCGTCGACAGCCGCTCAACTAAATGCCAAGATAATAACTTCATCTCAATCTGCACGCCAAGCATACGGATCATCACCTCTACTGATAATTGGTGAAACCAGGTTGACTTTTACTCGCGATATTAAAAGTTGATGGATTTTCATGATATTTTTTTGCACAATATTAAAAAAATATGACATAATGTAGATGTGCACTTCCTATTTCAAATTGGACTTGCTTAATTTTGGTGGTTTCCCATAGCTAAACATGGAATGGGGGTATTTATTCGTAAGCATTAGCTCACAGTTTTTAGCTCAAGGTTAAAGTGACCAGAACATGAAGATCTACCAGCCCTGAAATTTTCAAGAAGATCCACCAACCCTTGTAGGAGGAGTTATTGCCCTTTTTCTGGATTTTTTCCAAATTTTGCACTCATTTAACCCTCTTTCTTGAAAACTGTACATGATATCTGAAAAATTTAGATTACATATTATCATGATTATTAAGCACATCAAGGTCTACAAATAATATAATTAGGTCAAAGTTCTAGGACCATTTTTGGCCGAATTTCACAAGTGAAAGTCAGGGTTATAAAATGGTGAATGTCCGGGGGGGGGGGGGGGGGGAGGGACGGGGGTGGCAGGTGCTGAAAATATTTTCGTAACACTTTTCTCAGGAACTGTTTATCACAGTCTCTTGATATTTAGTATACAGCATCCTGGTGGGGTCCCTTAATGTGGGATTCGATTTCAGGTGCTGAAAATATTTTCGTAACACTTTTCTCAGGAACTGTTTATCACAGTCTCTTGATATTTAGTATACAGCATCCTGGTGGGGTCCCTTAATGTGGGATTCGATTTCAGGTCTGTTGCTTACCTACTTCCTGTTTGCTGACTTAAATAAATTTCAACATTAATAGTCAATAAAGAAAATTTTCGTAACACTTTTCTCAGGAACTGCTAATCACAGCCTCTTGATATTTGGTATACAGCATCCTGGTGGTGTCCTATAAAGTGGGATTCGATTCCAGGTCTGTCGCTCACCTACTTCCTGTTTGCCAACTTAGTTAAATTTTCAAAATTAATAGTCTATTGAGAAAATTTTCGTAAGACTTTTCTGAGGAACTGTTGATCACAGCCTCTTGATATTTGGTATACAGTATGGTGGGGTCCTTTAATGTGGGATTCGATTTCAGGTCTGTCGCTTTCCTACTTTCTGTTTAACAAGATCCGACCATTTTTTGATTTTGACAGATTTTTTATAGGAATTTTTACACTTAGAGTGTCAAATTGACCATTTCAGTGTTTTTCATCCAACTTTTCAAACGTAACTCATTTGACACCAATATACTATACAAGATATTTTAAAAACCTAAATTGCATGTGAAGCACCATAATTTCTTCAACTTTAGTGTATCTATGTCGATCAGGTGAGCGATTCAGGCTCCTGGGAGCCTCTTGTTCTAGTTTTGTTAGATTTTCACTGCAACAAGCCTCTCCACAAGCATTTTCTATTTGCTTGTGTCCTTTGTTTGGTTCTATTATTTGATTTTCGAGGGTAGGGCTATAGATATTTTTTTTCATTTTAGCATTCCAAAAAGTGGCAGCTACATTTGTAAGAGTAAAACTTTTTTTCACATACCCAAAAACAAAATATTTTTCTTCCAAAACTAAAAACTGCCCTATTGACTATAAAGACATATAGACACATGTCTGAAAAGAAAATATTTTTTTATTAAAAAGTATGCTGATACATGTTCATATCTTAATCTTGTTATGTGCACCTTTGTCATGCTTGTCCTAGGGGATAACCATTTGATTCTGAGGAGAGGGTGACAGGCAATTTGCGTTGGGCAAGATTTTTTATTTTTTATTCTCATTCTTTTGGGGTCAGGTTGGATGTCCAGATTATTTATTTTTGAATATAGGTGTACATAGGAATCTGGGGACAGGTTATTTTAACATTATCTCTAGGGTAACTGTAGTGGCTAGATTACACTGTATTTATTTTCATGGTTATACAGCACAGACTATTTGTTTCCAAAAAGTGTCAGTCCCTCTCAGAATCAAATGGTTGTTCCCTTATACTCAATAGACCAGTGAAATCAATACTTAAATCTCTGGTCTGTATCTTATTCAATTTGACTTATTAAAAAAAGGAATGCATAAAATGGACAAATATCTTCGTCACTGTAAAGTTTTGAAAAGAGTAATTTTTCCCCGCCGCCATACCTCGCATCAAAGATAACAAGCACCCTTAATATTTAAATTTATGATTACTTTGTTTTTCTTCCGTTTTCTTGATTCAAGAACTTATCCAAGTTTCAAATGATTTTACATTTTGTACATGTATGTTATAAAAATAAATCATTTTTGTTTTAGGAAAAGGAAGAAAGAAACCATTCCTGTTTATAGAAATGAAGGTACACATATATATATACAAATATATACATGTATATAAATCTATGTTTTAAAGTCTCTCAGGTAGATCTGCGTGTATATTCTATGATAATGCTACATTACCAATTGTCTGTCCAGATCTAGAGCTTTCAACTGTCTGATGTTGCATGAACATGGGACAATGTAGACAGTAAAACATACAGGCATTATGTATAAAGATGAAGTCTGAAAAAAAAAATGAACATCATCTCCGGTGCAAATTTGCCCACCCATAATTATAAGCAAATTATCCTATTTTTTGCATCACTTGTATGCAGATCTGTGAATTTTGATTGACCAAAAAGATTTTTTTTTTCAGATATCTCAATTACGTAAGCAATTTGCAGTAAATATACATGTACAAGTTTGATTAAATCTTATCAGATCAAAACAAGATCCCTGGCATAGGATTTGTGAAATTCCAATATGATTTTGTAAAAGGCCCCGAAATTATACAGAATAATGTGTCAATATTCATGACATACATTTGTACAACAATCATGACAATTGACCTATTCTATTAAATCAACAAAACTCAAACGAAAATTAACAAGAAAACAACGTCAATTCCACTGTATTACATGTTCCTGGCTTGGGACAGGCACATAAGTATGTGGCGGGTTAAACAGTTCTTTGTATCCTCTCATCAGTTAAATGTATGGATGTAGTGAAATACAGTGTCTGTTTTGTCATGGCAAATGTATCTTTTTTTCATTTTTATGTTTGTCAGGTTAGGTCTATCTAATGTACAAAATAAAAACTTTTTTTGCTTGATTTCCTAAAATCCTTTTGCTCAATACACCAAATGAAATAGTCTTCAGCTTGTATTTTAATTTAAAATGGATGTTGTATTTTCCAGGCCATAAACATATAAGAAAGTGCAGGAAAGATGCAACAGAGAAGGTGGATTATTTTTCAAACAACAATTGGCAAGAAAGAGATCCGGAAGGATTTGAGATCTGCCTAATGGAAGGAAAGGGTAAGTACACAAATGTACATTGTAGATGTATATGTAGTTCCTCACCCAATTTAAAGATTGTCAGCCTAAATTTATAATCATTTAATGTAACATAAAAATTAGGAGTGTAGCAATACACTTAAAAACAAAACATACATTCATATTGCGATATTCTGGTTTGAATATGAAACATATCATGATACGCTTTATTTCTATTGGTGTTAGCCGTTGTTATAAATAAAATTGCTTATGATATGATGGCTGAATTACACCCCCAACATCTTGGATAGCAACAAGTTTGAATATGATAAAACCTTAGAAACCAAAAAAAAACAAAATATCAATTTCATCACCATACTCATAGCTTGTTACAGGTGTTAAGGGACTTTGTTGTTAAAAATTGAAATCATACTGTTATTATGCATCACTCACATTGAATTATACTGAAAACTACTGATCAGTGAGGACAAAGTACTGAAATACAAACCTCTGTTATAACTTGCCCACATGCAATAATTATTTTGCCCCTAAGCTTTGCTATTGGCAATTTTTGTATAGAACCATATGGCAATATGGTTGCAACTTTAAAGTGTAGTATAATCTGGTTCATCATTTTGCAGGAAGAGGTGTTATAACAACAGTAAAAAGAGAGAAAGGGGATTTTCTTATGAAATATGCTGGGGAGCGCATTTCAGCAGAGGAGGGGGAGAAGAGGGAGAAACAAGAATCAACTGGCTTCAGATTCTTTTTCGACAGATACTGGTACGTTAGGCTTTGTTAAAAGAAAATGAGAGATCTTTTCCAACTTTGTCAAAATTTACAGACTGACGTCATAGTTTGAAGTGAGCATAACTCTACAACTTTATATACTAGAGTCAAGTGACTTTGCAGACAGGTGTACAATGTATGTATGTAGCCTGTCAACATCCAGGTGAAATTATGTCACTGTGATCCTTAATTAATGGCTCAATGTCTTATTAGCTCACCTGGCCTCTGGTCATAGGTGAGCTTATGCCATCACTTTGCGTAAACTTTTTCAAAAATCTTTTCCTCTAAAACCACTGAACAGATTGACTTAAAACTTTGCAGCAATGGTCCTTATAGCAAATAAATCATAGGGGTCAAATGGCAGTTTTTTCTAGATAACTCAAAAACGAAGGCAGATATCAAAGTTTTGACAACAATAATATTGTTCAGCATGATGAGAGCTACCAGTATACAAATTTTCAAAAAGATCAGTCAACTTACACAAGAGTTATCACCCCAGAATTGTCATTTTTTTATTTTGCAAATTTTTGTATTTGGAAGCTATTAATTTTAAAACAAAATGTAAAATTTTCATTAAGTGCGAGGTGGCTGAATGTGACAAACATTATACTATCCACCAAGGTCCCCAATGTTCAGGGTTTTAACTTGCTGCGGTCGTACATGTATCATGCTGGGCTCGGCGTAGCTTTTATTTTAAAATGGCTGCTATTACTCTACTTGGTTGAAAGGCAAAATTTGTCCGCACAATTTCTTGGAGACTAAAAGTCGTAGCTCAACGAAACTTTGCACACAGGTAGGAAACGATATGGAAATGTTGTTTCTGTTTTTGGATTTTTCAAAATGGCCGCCACCGAAAATTTTTAAAATTTCTAAATTTTAATGAATTTCAATGAAAATTAGTTTCAAGGGTATTTTGGGTGTGCCAAATCCAAAAATGTCATCGACATTTTTTCGGATGGCCATTTTTTTTTTTCAAATTTTTTAACAGATTTCAACGAAATTTTGTGTTAGGGTATTTCAGGTATGCTGAATGCAAAACTTAAGTCGAAAAAATTTTTTTTTAGGGTGGCCATGGCCACCAAAATCCGAAAATATCAAATTGAACGGATTTTAACGAAATTTGAAATATGGGATATATCATAGAAAAAGGAGGGATATGAAAACAAATCACACTATACATTGTAAAAACATATTTATCAAGGAACAGGGCTTTGATTCCTGTTCTTCATCTTGATGTCGCCCAAGGGTCTTCAACAAGGATGAACAAAAGTTCATTCCCTCGAACGAGATCAAGACCGCACCTAGCATGCACATGAGGGAAATTCTTGATAATAAATCAAGGTAGCTCCCTTGCTCCCCACCCACCACGGAGTGCCAACCTGTGTGATGCTCGGGGATTTTCGGGAGCTAGCGGTCAATGTGAAAAAGTTATTTGAATATCTTCAAAAACAACATTGAAAATTGTTTTTTTTTTGCGAAACATAAAAGGGAGGACGGGAGGGGACTTTTGGGACTACATGTATCTCACAATCCCAATTAGCACTTGATAAAATATTGCTTTGGTAATAATGTTATACCCGAAATACGTAGTGTTGCGTTTTATTTGCGGTCAAGTATAATAAAAAAAATTGTTTTGGAGTTGTGATAACTTGTACATGTAGTACTAATGAATCTATGGTTGTATGACTGTATCGAGATGAATTTATTTGAAAAAAATCTGATATAATTATTTAGTGATTTGTGGGATGATATAATGATCATGTGAACTTTGTAATTGGTAGATTTCCCTATGTTTTGTTTGGCCCAACAGTTTATAATTTTGTGAGGGTAACTATAATTTGTAAGATGAGCCATTATAGGTTTGATTTAGAAATGTATTATAAGCATGATAAGCTAAAAAATGAATAACATCAAGTTTGTAATCTTTAACATGCAAAGTTTAAAGTTGATCGCTTATTTGTTTCTAGCATTGATGCTTCTGAAGAGACTGGGCGACTAGGTCGCCTTGTCAACCACAGCAAAAGAAAAAAGAATGCCAAAATGATTAAAAAGGATGGATTCCTGTATCTTTATGCTTTGAGGTATATACATTTTATTTTTTACCAGAATTTCACGAAAGTGAAAATGTGTTATACAAGTATGGTGAATGATGGGCCCATGGTTGGGGGGCTGGGAAAAATTGTTTTGTAACAGTTCTTTCAGAAACTACTTATCGTAAGGTTCTGAATTTTTTTATGCAGCCTGAAGTTGGGGTCCCATATCATGATATGGTGGGATTCATTTTTGGGTCAGTTAAACACCTACTTTCTGTTTTAGGAAATTTCGGGTCTTGTGTCTGGCCAATTTGTATACGACCGCAAAAAATTTGTTGTTGTTGTACGTCGTCTTTAGACACTTTGGTTTCCGGATGATAAATTTAGTTACGGTTGTCCGATCGTTCTGATTGTTCTGAAATTTGGATATGTTGTTGGTTTCAATAAAGTACAGGTCAAGTTTGTTTTTGAGGGGTGTGGCCCTCCTGTTTTTTAATTCTGGCCAAAAGGGGCAGAAATGGGTGAATTGACATATCCACTTTAAAGCGTTTATTTGTCATCCCATTTTTATGATTTTTATATGACCACAAGACTTTTTGCAGTCATATTATGGTACGATGCTGCTGTTGTTGTCTCTAGACACAGTGGTTTCTGTGCGATTACTTTAATTCTAGTTGACCAATCTTTTTGAAATTTTAACACAATGTTATTAAGCTTGATATTGATTTTTGGAATTCTGACTCCACCTTTTTCTGAAATAAAAAAGTGCCTCTTTTTTTAAAAAGTGCCAAAAGAGGCTGAAAACAGTGTTTGCACTTCTTTTGATGTATAGCATTTATTTTTGTTCAGATTTGGATATAGTTTTTATACAACCGCAAAAAAATTTGAGGTTGTACATGTATTATACAGGCGCCAAAATTGTAATATTTTTATTTTAGGTCCGATTTTGAAAAACAATTTTGCAAGTGTGTTCTTGTCAAGTAGCAAATCCAAAATTTAGATTATATTGTTGCAGTCCCCCCTTTTTTCACCCGTTACAAAATTAGGGGCCTAAAGGGGCAGAAATTGAAATTTTTTATTTTTGGTCCGATTTTGAAAAAAAATTTTGCAAGTGTGTTCTTGTCAAGTAGCGAATCCAAAATTTAGATTAAATTGTTATGACACCCCCCCTTTTCACTCGTTACTTAAGTCATAGATGCCAACCTATACGGATTTTCCGTAATTGTTACGGATTTTGACCCCAAATTATGGCGTTACAGACGGGAGGTCGATCATTACGGATTTCCGATCTCGCGGTAAAAAAATTAAAAACGCAGAATTTTTACATTTCCGTCGGTATCCGGACCGGTATTTAGAAAGCGCCTTTTACATTCGGAACTCTCGGACTGTTTCCCATCTGTCAATGACAGCTACAAATTTCTAGAAACAAAATAAAGGTGTGAAAAAAGTTTATGATGAAAAAAATCACGATAGTGTTTACATTTTGTAAGAAACTGTATGAATAGTGTTAAGACCTGAATTAAAACATGTAAAATGAACAATTGAAACGTTAATGGTGCCAAAGAAATCTGACAGTGAAATTTTTATGTCTTTTTTAAAAACGGAGAATCGATGTCACTCAAAATTTACTCCAGCAGTGCTAGAGGTGGATGGCTTGCTATTTTCTTTTGACTTTTTCTCTCAAAGAATTGAAAATATAAAACAAACAAAATTCATTATAGACTTAAAATACATCCCTGCAATATTCCATACAGTAATTTGGTGTAAGACTGATGTTATCCATTTGCACGACACAAAGTCCAGAAGATGCATGACAATACTGCCAGAACTGCATAATAATTAATCCATACCTACCACATAAAGGTATGGACATGATGGAAGGACTTAATTTTGGCCTTTCAGGCTTCGTTGGCCAGGTTGGAAGATAACATATTCTTATTCACTTGTCGAAAAATAGCATTTACGTGTTATTACTGAAAAAAATCTCAAATTACTGAAAACTTGATGGGCAAGTACTGAAATTACGAAAAAGGGGTTGGCATCTATGACTTAAGTAGGGGCCAAAAGTGGTCGAAATCGAAAATTTTTTATTTTTGGTCCGATTTTGTTTTTTTTTTAGCAAGTATGTTCTTGTCAAGTAATTAATTTTCATCTACTTTTGAAAAAAAATTACCGTTTAAAATGTGAACAGAAAGTCCACCGGAAGCTCTGTCAAAAACCTTTGTTAGTCCACCATGGGCTGCATGTGACCAGAGCAATAGACTATCCATATTGGGCCTAAAACATACAGAGTTCAACTTGTTGCGGTTGTATCATGCTGCGCTCGGCGAAGCTTTTTATTTTTTCTGTATTTCAGAGACATTGATATTGGAGAGGAGATCCTGTATGATTACGGAATAAATCTCTTGTTTGAGGCTCAGGTAATATGCTCTATATCATATAATATAGTGATTGGGAGAATTGGGCTGCTCTATTACAATAGGCCAAATTTAGAATATTATGTGTTTCTCCTTGTGATGTTATATGATTCTTGCTTACTCATGTAGTTATTATGTCCTGACTTTTACGGTGAAATGAGCATATAAAGTAACTTATGTTCATCTGTCTATCCCGATTTGGTTGTATAGATATTTTTTTAATCCATTTCTCAAGAACTATACGTACATTGTATAGCATGTGAATAATCGTTTTTAGTAGACTACCTTAAGATTTACTGCTTGATAGGTCAAGCATAGTAAACTGTGACTTGTATACTGAAAATATTATTGGTGGCTGCATCTATATATCGTATTATAACCCACTTCAGGGAAGAGAGAGGTTTACCCATGTCTGTTCTAGGGTATCGAGTACAGTTCAAGCATTCGAGTGCATGATAAATATTGTGATAGTATTGTATCATCTTTGAAGATCATGAATTATATCATGAGATTGGTCACAATACTCACCTCTAATTAGGGCCCCGCAATAAAGTTGCAGACGCCCTATAGAAATCAGTCTGTCGGTCCGTCCGTAACAAATCAATTTTTCAGACTTTTTTTCTAAACGCTTGCAGATATTGAGCTGAAATTTCGTATGTGAGTCTGTTTTGATGAGTTACAAGTCAAGTTCAAATTTAGTTCCGGTACATCGATTTTTTACCAAGTTTAGGCCCTTGGACTTTCACTAAAATAACAGTTTTCCTGACTTTTTTTCTAAACGCTTAGTATCCAGCTGAAATTTTGTATGTGTGTCTGTTATGATGAGTTACAAGTCAAGTTTATGTTTCGTTTCGGTCTGTTCATTTTTGACCGAGTTATGGCCTTGGACTTAGAAAATTTCACTAAAATAGCAGTTTTCCAGACTTTTTTTTCTAAACACTTGCAGATATTGAGCTGAAATCTTGTATGTGTGTCTTGTATGATGATTTGCAAGTCAAGTTTATGTTTCATCCTGGTCCGGCAATTTTTTTCTCGCCTGCGAAGCAGAGCGGGACATAGGTGTTACTTTACCGCCGGCGGCGTTAACCTTTTTGTTAAGGTTTTATGAGCACCTCCATATCTCAAGAACTATAAGTCCTAGGTTTATGAAACTTGGTATGCATATGCCCCAGTAGTAGCTTAGTACATTTGCATCCTCATCTTTTGACCTTGACCTTGAATTTCCTGTTGAGCGACTTTGACAATTTTAAATGCATATTATAGCAATGTTAAGGTTTTATGAGCACCTCCATATCTCAAGAACTATATGTCCTAGGTATGCATATGCCCCAGTAGTAGCTTAGTACATTTACATCCTCATCTTTTGACCTTGACCTTGAATTTCCGGTTGAGTGACTTTGACAATTTTCAATGCATATAATAGCAATGTTAAGGTTTTATGAGCACCTCCATATCTCAAGAACTATAAGTCCTAGGTTAATTAAACTTGGTATGCATATGCCCCAGTAGTAGCTTAGTACATTTGCATCCTCATCTTTTGACCTTGACCTTGATTTTTCGGTTGAGCGACTTTGACAATTTGCAATACATTTAATAGCAATGTTAAGGTTTTATGAACACATTTTGTTCTCAGAACATAGAAGTATTTATATTTATAAAAAATAACCAATGAATTTTTGTTTCTGATTGTGCTGGCAGGCGAGAAATACTTTAGTGTTAACTCTTGTTTGAAATAAGTTACGGCTGGGCCCGTCGAGATGATTGCCATCTCCCTGATATCTAGTTTTCAACTACCTCTTACTGCTTTCAAGTTATCAGGAGTAGAAGGAGATGAAAATCGTAATTTTACCATTTGGTAATATGTTTTAGCAAGTCCACCATTGGTCACGTGCAAAAATGTTTAGTCTGTATATCATGGTCTGAAGGAACTAAAGGCCCTAAACTATCCTTATTGGTCCCTCAATTTACAGTGTTGAACTTACTCCTGTCATACATGTATCTTGGTGAGCTTGGCATAGCTTTTAAGTACTATTCCACATAAGGATCAGGCAGGGGGTGGCACATTGATAATTTCCAATTTCAGATTTTGGGGTATAGATGCATTCAATTTACCATAAAAACAAACCCAATGCAGTTTTTACATCTCAATATGTATTTGGTGCTTAGATATTTTTTGACTGGTTATATAGGAAAAAAATATGGCGGGAAATTTTCCCGTACTTTTCACTACACAATGTAACTAAATTTTGACTGGTAATATCTCCTAAACCCAAGATACACTGAAAAATTTAGTGGTCAAAACAAAGTTTACTGGGGTTGCTATACCTAATTTTGTTGAAATTTTTTTGTGTATTTATTATCGATGTGCCACCCTATTAATGGTATCTGCCTGATCCTTAGAAAAAGTAGTACTTAAATGTGAATTTCACATGTTTTTATAGTCATAGTTTCTTGTACAGATTCATACTGGGGACTGAGTAAATAATCAGAGTAATTGTTGTATCCCAATTCTTCATAAGGTATATGTATTATTTTTATTTAGGAAAAGGTGCAAATAAGTAGGACAGGTATGAAAATGATGTTCTTGTTTTAGTTTGGACCAATAAAGGAGATGGTACGATAAGGGCAGATTTTACACCCCTGATTTTAGCCAAAACCAAAGTCAGTTGTAAGGACAAAAAACCAACCATTCTAAATAGGCATATGATTGAATTTTTTGAATTTATATCAAATTTTATTTTAAAAGTAATCAAATTTTGATTTGACAGCACCCTTGAATATGGTAAAAACAGCCAAAAATGGCAAAATGCCAAATTTTGATCATTATATCGTTAAAATGAAATGCCTCCCAGCTTGGGACCCGCAGATATCTTGCTTGATTTGTATTCAATTTGACACATTCTTTCCATGTTAAAAGAGAAATCGCGGGTATCGGGCTGGGAGGACTTAAAAAAAGAATATGCCATTTTGGGTGCATTTCACAAATTATGCGATATTTCACGAACTTTATGGTATGATATTATTGATAATGGTGAATGACTGGCAGCTAGTGATAAAATCAATCTGAATCGAAATCCTGATCTAGCTTAAAATCCCAATCGAGCTTGTAAAGGAATCCCAAACGAGGTTTTTTATGCCCCCGCGACGACATGTCGGGGGGCATTAAGTTTTACTCATGTCCGTACGTACGTCCGTCCGTCCGTACGAAAATTTCCGTCAAGTTTTTCTCCGAAACCGTAAATGGGAATGACTTGAAACTTGGTAGGATGGTTCAGTATGATAAACTATGCGTCCTAAGCAACTTTCAGACCTGTCAGACTTGAACTTTTTTTTTTAAGGCCAGCGGGGGCATCCGTGTCCCATGGACACATTCTTTCTTTATTTATATATTTAAGTTGCATGGGGTATAATTATATCAGACAAAGACAGAAAGTAATCATTCAGGTGTAGGTTTAAATGGATCTTATAATCGTGCTTTACAAATGAAAATTTAAAAAGCTTCAAAAAATATATCAAGGGTAAAAATATATCAGTAATTAAATAAAGGTCAGAGGTTAGCAAAATAAATAAAAAAAAAACGCAAAGAACACAAGCACTTAAAAAATATTAATTGCTGCCAAAATGCAGGTAGAAACATTTCCTAACAGAATATAACTACCCCTTTTTGCGAGTACATCTCGTTTTACCTACCAGTCCGATTTCCACCGAAAAGAGAACAAAAGAATTTAACTCTTCTATCAAACGAGGTAGAAAAGTGCTATTGGGTTGTTAACGCTGTTGTCAAGACCTTTAAAAAGCTATTAAACGACACTTTTGGACAAAATTGTTCTTAAATAAGGATTAAACATTTATTTCTTAACTTACATACGAAATATTACGACCGAAAATGGTTTAAGTTTACAAATATTTTCACTTTTGTGTCAAATGGGGGGTGTTGTTATTTACTGTTACACTTTTTTGCCCGTAACATGAAAAATCTACAAAAAATTCCAATTACACAGTAAATATTTTCTTATAAATTGATGCTACAGTCAAGGTGGCACCTCAAACATTTAAAGAGATACGTAATTCTAAAGTTGGTTCTTTTTTAGTGCCTGTGTTATAACTATTTACCCAAACGAGCACACCCGTCCTTGACATTGCGATAAGTAACAAAAATGCTAGTTATTCACTAAAACATTTTTCGTTAACTTTATAAAAATAGTTTCATTAAATTTGTATGAAAATTGAAAAAAATAAAACATATTTTCATTAAAAGAATCAAAAGGATATTTAATTTTATTTTGAGTCACGAGGATTTGACCTACTTAAATACAAATCAAAATACAAAGCTAATTCTTGTTGATCTTTGATCGCTTTATCCAAATTAATAGAGAACCGGTTTTATATAAGATTGATAAACAAATTGAAAGATAAGTACCCGTTAAGAAAACAAAAACAATGTGTATCGCTTGAGTTGCAACACAAACTGTTTTATATATAAAATATAAATGAATTGGATAGTAATATTATAAATAAGTTAATTTGTTTTAATGTAATGCAGCTGTACAAATTTGAAGGCTTTTGTATATTCCACGCCTCCCCCTTTTCAAAGTCATTTCAAAACTTCCATGCAATTCACAAGTTTTCTTTTCAAGATTAACAGTTATCGTTTCAATTAGCCTCAACATCTTCATAATTTCAAGGAAAACAGTCGCACAAATTTAAATCTGAACAATATATTTTATCTTTTATCATGGCAATGTCGGATCCAGAGGGGGGATTATCGAGGTTTTTAATCCCCTTTCCATTGAATAAGTTTGCGAAATTGACCCTGAACCCTCCTCTTGTCCTCGGTAGACTATAAGCGGTAACCCAACCCCTCCCCCCCCCCCCCCGGCTGTGAATCAATTCTGGATCTGTCCCTGCAACAAAAGTTTTCCTATCCAAATATTAAAATTAAAAGAAAAATGATGCATGAATTAGAATTTAGATGGAGGTAGTAAGTCTGCATTTCAAAATTATGTAAATTATATATCTGTTACATGTATTTCTTTTGCGCAATGTTACATATCTATAAAAACCTATCAAACGCACCACTTTTATTTGGTCAAATATAACATTAATTCCCCTGAATTTACTTGACAACGGGCTATTCAAAAGTGTTACACTTTTTTGCCCGTGTACATAGAATTTTTCCAACTAGTTGATTTGGTGTCTTTTTGTATTCGCAATTATTAAACCGAATGTGTAGGTGGCACCCATGGAAATAAATACACTGGATTTTTTTAACAAAAATAGAGTATCAGTTCCGCTTGGCCTTAACGACGTGTTTGTGTTAAAAATATGAATCTCCATCATTAGGTATGGTGATTTAGATTGTATTCATAGAGGCAAAAATATGTCTAGACCTTACCTTTTAAATTACAAGTCGCTTAATCCAACACCTGATTTTTAATCGCACATTGTATAAGAGAGCATCTCACCTTCGCGTCGTGTATTTTTAAGATACTATTTTTAACCTTTTTACAGGAGAGTGAAAAAATAGGGCAGATAATTTTTTAACGGTGGAAATCGGACTGCTACATAAACTAAAATATATAAAATAATCTCGTTTGGGATTCCTTTACAAACGTTTGGGATTCCTTTACAAGCCTGATTGAGATTTTAAGCTCCGATCGAGCTTATCACTAACTGACTGGTGTTTAAAATTATTGATTATTATTTTACACCTATTTAACTGCCCAAATTGCCAATGAGAATCTGATTTTCGATTTCAGTGCATACAGGGGGCCAAATATGGGCCTTATTGTACCTTGTCCTTTGCTGGATATCTACTTCCTGTTAAACTAAAGGAATTTTTAATATGTACAGGTAGTTGATTTTACATGATATCACAATGTCATAAATAAGCGCAAAAAATTGAAAAGTGCCATTTCTGCTTGATTTTCGATGATTTCCTGTCAGTTTTCTCAAAATTAGTATAAAGCTCATTAATCGACAGCTGTAAGTTTTCACTCTTCAATTTGTCTGCTGAAGATACACATTTCATGAGAGAGAAAAATCAAGTTTGTCGATGCTAATGCGCTCTATCTTAAATGAAAGCATAAATTTCTTAGTGAAAATATTCTCAAATTGGCAAAAATCTGAAAGTTTCCAATAAAACCATGACTTTTAGACGAAAAGTTGTTAATTGTTTTGGGCCTTGTTTCTTTTATTGTACAAACTACATGATATTAAAATATTTATGATCGTACTCTATAATTGTCAACTTGAGTTTGAAATTTGGGGGCCAATTTTGATTACTGCTGAACCTACTCCTTAGGATCTTTGTGCCTTTGATTAATTTTTTATACGACCGCAAAATTTACCTTATTCCTTTTACAGATAAACCTACTGCCCCTGAAGGTCCCCTAGAGATCTCGGATACTACTCAAGACTCTGCCTCCTTGTCAGCTAAACCAGTAAAGAAACTAAGTAAGTGAATCGATGCAGCTCATTATTCAGACAGCTGAATCGATGCAGCTCATTATTCAGACAGCTACTTCTATTTATTTAATTTCTGTCTCTATTCCAAAGTGTTATTATGTAGTGAGCAGGTATAATGTAGTTAGAACTTGGTGTGTATCGGCCATAATGTAGTTATAAAATGGTGAATGTCGGGCGGGCGGGCGGACGGCGGGCGGGGAAAATACTTTCGTAACAGTTTTCTCAGCAACTACTAATCACAGCCTCTTGATATTTGGTATGCAACATCAGCATGGGCTTCCATAAGGTGAGATTCAATTTCAGGTCTGTCGCTCACCTACTTCCTGTTTACCGACTTAGTTAATTTTTTACATAAATGTCCTATTATAGAAAATTTTCGTAACAGTTTTCTCAGCAACTACTAATCACAGCCTCTTGATATTTGGTATGCAGCATCAGTATGGGCTCCCATAAGGTGGGATTTGATTTCAGGTCTGTCGCTCATCTACTTCCTGTTTTCAGACTTAGTTAATTTTTTACATAAATGTCCAATTATAGAAAATTTTCGTAACAGTTTTCTCAGCAACTACTAATCACAGCCTCTTAATATTTGGTATGCAGCATCAGCATGGGCTCCCATAAAGTGGGATATGATTTCAGGTCTGTCGCTCACCTACTTCCTGTTTACCGACTTAGTTAATTTTTTACATAAATGTCCAATAATAGAAAATTTTTGTAACAGTTTTCTCAGCAACTACCAATCACAGCCTATTGATATTTGGTATGCAGCATCAGTATGGGCTCCCATAAGGTGGGATATGATTTCAGGTCTGTGGCTCATATACTTCCTTTTGAAACGAAATCCGGCCATTTCTGTCTTTGACCCATTTTTGACAATAAGGATGTTCCACATTTGTTAAGGTTATAGCAGCACTGTAGACATTCTTATTATACCCCACACAACGAAGTTGCGAAGGGTATAATGTTTTTGACTGGTCCGTCCGTCGGTCTGTCCGTGATCAAAATTTCCGTAACAGATTTCTCAGCAACTATTAATCGTAGACTTTTGATATTTGGTATGTACCTTCAGGTAGGGGTCCCATATGGTGGGATACGTTTTCAGGTCTGTCGATCATATACTTCCTGTTTAGCGTGCTGACTTAGAATTTTTTCACTATATCTTCAGTGATCAAAATTTCTGTAACAGATTTCTCAGCAACTATTAATTGTAGGCCTTTGATATTTGGTATGTAGCTTCAGGTAGGGGTCCCATATTGTGGGATAGGTTTTCAGGTCTGTCGATCATATACTTCCTGTTTAGCGTGCTGACTTAGAATTTTTTCACTATATCTTCAGTGATTAAAATTTCCGTAACAGATTTCTCAGCAACTATTAATTGTAGGCCTTTGATATTTGGTATGTAGCTTCAGGTAGGGGTCCCATATGGTGGGATATGTTTTCAGGTCTGTCGATCATATACTTCCTGTTTAGCATGCTGACTTACAATTTTTTCACTATATCTTCAGGTCAAAAATTATATTTGTGAGGTAAGCACAACAACTCTGACATTTGATTCCTAACTCAATATTGATTATCTCTGTCCAAAATGTGGGCGCGTGGGGTTTGTGAGCGTGCTCACTAAGGTTCTTTCATAATTACCAAGGATTAACTTGTAACAAAAGTAGATTTCTGTAGTTATTTATTTTAAAAGTTTTCCAGGCAACAAGTATATACAATTTTATAAGCAGTGGTGCTGATATAACTTGTTATTGTGTATTTTTATGGACTTGATGGTATGAAACTATTGTCAATGTTCCTTATTCCTTTTACAGATAAACCTACTGCCCCTGAAGGTCCCCTAGAGATCTCGGATACTACTCAAGACTCTGCCTCCTTGTCAGCTAAACCAGTAAAGAAACGAAGTAAGTGAATCGATGCAGCTCATTATTCAGACAGCTGAAACGATGCAGCTCATAATTCAGACAGGTACTTCTATTTATTTAATTTCTGTCTCTTTTCCAAAGTGTTATTATGTAGTGAGCAGGTATAATGTAGTGAGAACTTGGTGTATATCGGCCATAATGTAGTGAGAACTTGTTGTGTATCGGCCATAATGTAGTGAGAACTTGGTGTGTATCGGCCATAATGTAGTGAGAACTTGGTGTGTATCGTCCATAATGTAATGAGAACTTGTTGTGTATCGGCCATAATGTAGTGAGAACTTGGTGTGTATCGGCCATAATGTAGTGAGAACTTGTTGTGTATCGGCCATAATGTAGTGAGAACTTGGTGTGTATCGGCCATAATGTAGTGAGAACTTGTTGTGTATCGGCCATAATGTAGTGAGAACTTGGTGTGTATCGGCCATAATGTAGTGAGAACTTGGTGTGTATTGTCCATAATGTAGTGATAACTTGGTGTGTATCGGCCATAATGTAGTGAGAATTAGGTCACTGTGACCTTCATTTTACACTTGAGAGCAACTTTGGTTAAGTTTTTGGTTTAGGTCCATATATCGAGAACTATTTATGTATGTAGTACTAATAAATGTAAATAACGGGTGGGCCATCTGTGGCTCACAGTGACAGACACATTTTCTAGTTTAATTTCAGTTTCCAATTTTTGACAATAAGGATGTTCCACATTTGTTAAGGTTATAGCAGCACTGTAGACATTCTTATTATACCCCACACAACGAAGTTGCGAAGGGTATAATGTTTTTGACTGGTCCGTCCGTCCGTCTGTCCGTGATCAAAATTTCCGTAACAGATTTCTCAGCAACTATTAATCGTAGACTTTTGATATTTGGTATGTACCTTCAGGTAGGGGTCCCATATGGTGGGATACGTTTTCAGGTCTGTCGATCATATACTTCCTGTTGAGCGTGCTGACTTAGAATTTTTTCACTATATCTTCAGTGATCAAAATTTCTGTAACAGATTTCTCAGCAACTATTAATTGTAGGCCTTTGATATTTGGTATGTAGCTTCAGATAGGGGTCCCATATGGTGGGATACGTTTTCAGGTCTGTCGATCATATACTTCCTGTTTAGCGTGCTGACTTAGAATTTTTTCACTATATCTTCAGTGATTAAAATTTCCGTAACAGATTTCTCAGCAACTATTAATTCTAGGCCTTTGATATTTGGTATGTAGCTTCAGGTAGGGGTCCCATATGGTGGGATATGTTTTCAGGTCTGTCGATCATATACTTCCTGTTTAGCGTGCTGACTTAGAATTTTTTCACTATATCTTCAGTGATTAAAATTTCCGTAACAGATTTCTCAGCAACTATTAATTGTAGGCCTTTGATATTTGGTATGTAGCTTCAGGTAGGGGTCCCATATGGTGGGATATGTTTTCAGGTCTGTCGATCATATACTTCCTGTTTAGCATGCTGACTTACAATTTTTTCACTATATCTTCAGGTCAAAAATTATATTTGTGAGGTAAGCACAACAACTCTGACATTTGATTCCTAACTCAATATTGATTATCTCTGTCCAAAATGTGGGCGCGTGGGGTATGTGAGCGTGCTCACTAAGGTTCTTTCATAATTACCAAGGATTAACTTGTAACAAAAGTAGATTTCTGTAGTTATTTATTTTAAAAGTTTTCCAGGCAACAAGTATATACAATTTTATAAGCAGTGGTGCTGATATAACTTGTTTTTGTGTATTTTTATGGACTTGATGGTATGAAACTATTGTCAATGTTCCTTATTCCTTTTACAGATAAACCTACTGCCCCTGAAGGTCCCCTAGAGATCTCGGATACTACTCAAGACTCTGCCTCCTTGTCAGCTAAACCAGTAAAGAAACGAAGTAAGTGAATTGATGCAGCTCATTATTCAGACAGCTGAATCGATGCAGCTCATTATTCAGACAGCTACTTCTATTTATAAGGGCCCCGCATCGAAGATGCAGACGCCCTATAGTTTTCACTTTGTCCGTCTGTCCGTCCGTCCGTCCGTCTGTCCGTCAGCAACAGTTCTTGTGAACACTTAAACTCAAAAACTATTAGCACCACAGTTCTGAAATTTTGTACAGCTACTAAGTAGCATGTCATCATTTGCATATTACAATTTCGTGCAAATCGGTTAAATATTTTTGGAAAAAACTTCATTTCTTATCGAAAATCACAGATTTTGAGAATTGGACTTTGTGAACACTAAAACTCAAAAACTGTTAACAATACAGTTCTGAAACTTTGCACAGCTGCTAAGTAGCATGTTATGATTTGCATATAAAAATTTCGCGCAAATCGGTTAAATTTTTTTGGAAAAAACTTAATTTTTTATCGAAAATCACAGATTTTGAGAATTGGACTTTGTGAACACTAAAACTCAAAAACTGTTAACAATACAGTTCTGAAACTTTCTACACCTGCTAAGTAGCATGTCATCATTTGCATATTTTATTTTCGTGCAAATGGGTTGAATATTTTTGGAAAAAACTTCATTTTTTATCTAAAATCACAGATTTTGATAATTGGACTTTGTGAACACTAAAACTCAACAACTGTTAACAGTACAGGTCTAAAACTTTGCACAGCTGCTAAGTAGCATGTCATGATTTGCATATTAAAATTTTGTGCAAATCTGTTTAATTTTTTTGGAAAAAAATCACAGATTTTGATAATTGGAATTTTTGAACAATAAAACTCAAAGGCTATTAACAATACAGCTCTGAAGTTTCATACACATTCCATGGATCATGCCTTGGTGGTTATAATCATAGTAAATATAATTTTGAAAGCACTTAGATTTTTTGCCGCGGGTCCTTTCTGACTTTGTCAGTAATCTAGTTTAATTTCTGTCTCTTTTCCAAAGTGTTATTATGTAGTGAGCAGGTATAATGTAGTTAGAACTTGGTGTATATCGGCCATAATGTAGTGAGAACTTGTTGTGTATCAGCCATAATGTAGTGAGAACTTGGTGTGTATCGGCCATAATGTAGTGAGAACTTGGTGTGTATCGTCCATAATGTAGTGAGAACTTGGTGTGTATCGGCCATAATGTAGTGAGAACTTGGTGTGTATCGGCCATAATGTAGTGAGAACTTGGTGTGTATCAGCAATAATGTAGTGAGAACTTGGTGTGTATCAGCAATAATGTAGTGAGAACTTGGTGTGTATCAGCAATAATGTAGTGAGAACTTGGTGTGTATCGGCCATAATGTAGTGAGAACTTGGTGTGTATCAGCAATAATGTAGTGAGAACTTGGTGTGTATCAGCCATAAAGTAGAGGAGACTTGGTATATATTTTTTTAGAAAAAGACACAGAATCAGACAAACCAAATAAATAGTAACAAAAGTAGATTTCTGTAGTTATTTATTTTAAAAGTTTTCCAGGCAACAAGTATATACAATTTTATAAGCAGTGGTGCTGATATAACTTGTTTTTATGTATTTTTTTTTGGACTTGATGGTATGAAACTATTGTCAATGTTCCTTATTCCTTTTACAGATAAACCTACTGCCCCTGAAGGTCCCCTAGAGATCTCGGATACTACTCAAGACTCTGCCTCCTTGTCATGGAAACCACCAAAATCAGATGGAGGATCACCACTTATAATGTACATTATAGAAAGTCGAGAAAGAAAGACTGATAATTGGTTAAAGATTGCAGAAGTTGCACCGGCATGGAAGTTTATGACTTATAATGCTACTAAACTTGACCCTAACATTGAATATTTCTTCCAAGTTTCTGCTGTTAATACAGAAGGTATAGGACCACCTTTAACCTCTAAAAGACCAGCTAAACCAGTAAAGAAACTAAGTAAGTGAATCGATGCAGCTCATTATTCAGACAGCTTCTTCTATTTATTTAATTTCTGTCTCTTTTCCAAAGTGTTATTATGTAGTGAGCAGGTATAATGTAGTTAGAACTTGTTGTGTATCGGCCATAATGTAGTGAGAACTTGTTGTGTATCGGCCATAATGTAGTGAGAACTTGGTGTGTATCGGCCATAATGTAGTGAGAACTTGTTGTGTATCGGCCATAATGTAGTGAGAACTTGGTGTGTATCGGCCATAATGTAGTGAGAACTTGGTGTGTATCGGCCATAATGTAGTGAGAACTTGGTGTGTATCGGCCATAATGTAGTGAGAACCTGCTGTGTATCGGCCATAATGTAGTGAGAACTTGGTGTGTATCGGCCATAATGTAGTGAGAACTTGGTGTGTATCGGCCATAATGTAGAGGAGACTTGGTATGTATCAGGTATAAGGTAGTGGGTACTTGATCTGTATTCCTTGTCTATAAATTGAGAATGCCTGTGTTTCTCGGATAACTTCTTCCACACTTTTAAAGCAAGGTGTTCATTATATGAAGGAAGTACATGATATGAAGATGTGCATGAAGAATTTTCATTGCTCTCGGATGTCATTCAGTGGAGATAGTTGGACTTAAACTTTTTACCTGCATTGCTGAAGGCTAAAGCAGGTCTAGGAGTCGGGACCCAATGGGTCATGTGAGCTATTGTCATGACCTGGTGTCTGTTTTTGTTCGTTAACATCTTGCACCTTCATTGTAGTTAAATATGTATTACATTTTGAGGACTATACTGTGTAAGTCCTCATAAGTCCAGTCCATTGCCTCTGGATATGTGATCTAGTCCCACATCTTGCACCTTCATTCATATAGGCATATTCATCTGTCAGTGATGTCTTTAAGAGTAATTGCTTCGTTATCAGTAAAGATACTTTTCATTATATAATTATTGTGGCCTTTAGATAAATTTAGAAATTATATCATTGTGAGGATAGAAGGTTTTTCAATCTTCAATGTATATGAAACATTTTTTCATGGCTCATCAATTTCACTGACCTAATATTAAACCTCTTTTCTCTTAAGACACCTTATTGGCAAACCTGTTGGTGTCATTCAATTGAAAAAGGTATCACTATTCTCAATTTGAGTATAAAAACTAGGAATAAAATATCCAGTTTTTGCAGTAAGTAACAAACAATTGATTTTTTTTATTATAGGTATTCCCACTGTTGATGTGCCCCAGCCACAATACTCTGCCAGCACTGACTCAACAGTCACTCTGCAATGTTCATACTCAGCCAATCCTACAGCCACCCAAGTCTGTTGGCAGATAAATGGTGTCGATATAGGAGATACTTCTACCACCAACAAGTATGGAGGGTCAACATTGTTATCTCCATCTCTGATTATTTATAATGCCCAGGAGAGTGACGTGGGAAGCTACATGTGTTGTGTCACCAATAGTGTCGGAACAGGGACCAGCACTACTATACAGCTAACAGTTGTTGGAAGTAAGTGTTTTCATATATTTGTTAAGTCTTTGTAATTCTACTCTATAGTTTATTTTTACTTAAGAGGTAATTGTCTCCCGCTGCAATGCGATGGAGAAACCTAGTTCCTTCTGAAATCACTTAATGGATTTTCCTAGAATTTTGTAGGATTGTTTGTCATGATAACTAGTTGATCATATCGTAAGTTATTTTGTTTTGACAAAGTTTATTGTAGTAATAGTGCAGTGACTTAGAGTGTCGATTTCAAATTTTAATCAACCATCCTGACACACCGCTGAATTATACCTTTTTGGATAGCTTAATTCTTACTCCAAATTTTGCCAAAGCCTCTGTTTGTCCTTGTCATTCTGTGTTAACTGTTTTATGTCAAGAATTGGGTCTTTCGTTGATGATTTAGGGATTTGTTTTGATACTTTTGTATTGTATTATAAGTCTTGGGCCAATGCCAGACGGCAAGCAGTGACCTCTGGTCATGTTGAAGACTGCTTGCTGTTTTCCGTTGTGATTTTTTAAATTGCTGTTTGTTTATGTTTGTTGTGTCGCGTACACTTATTCCACATCTCAATATCGTCCATTCATTTTGAGCGGTCGTAAAGGTTACAAGTGGTTCAAAAGTCTGTGCTTAAAGGTCAAATTGTCATCAGTTTCACTGACCTAATATTAAACCTCTTTTTTCTTAAGACACCTTATTGGCAAACCTGTTGGTGTCATTCAATTGAAAAAGGTATCACTATTCTGAATTTGAGTATAAAAACTAGGAATAAAATATCCAGTTTTTGCAGTAAGTAACAAACAATTGATTTTTTTTATTATAGGTATTCCCACTGTTGATGTGCCCCAGCCACAATACTCTGCCAGCACTGACTCAACAGTCACTCTGCAATGTTCATACTCAGCCAATCCTACAGCCACCCAAGTCTGTTGGCAGAAAAATGGTGTCGATATAGGAGATACTTCTACCACCAACAAGTATGGAGGGTCAACATTGTTATCTCCATCTCTGATTATTTATAATGCCCAGGAGAGTGACGTGGGAAGCTACATGTGTTGTGTCACCAATAGTGTCGGAACAGGGACCAGCACTACTATACAGCTAACAGTTGTTGGAAGTAAGTGTTTTCATATATTTGTTAAGTCGTTGTAATTCTACTCTATAGTTTATTTTTACTTAAGAGGTAATTGTCTCCCGCTGCAATGCGATGGAGGGACCTAGTTCCTTCTGAAATCACTCAATGGATTTTCCTAGAATTTTGTAGGATTGTTTGTCATGATAACTAGTTGATCATATCGCAAGTTATTTTGTTTTGACAAAGTTTATTGTAGTAATAGTGCAGTGACTTAGAGTGTCGATTTCAAATTTTAATCAACCATCCTGACACACCGCTGAATTATACCTTTTTGGATAGCTTAATTCTTACTCCATTCATTTTGAGCGGTCGTAAAGGTTACAAGTGGTGCAAAAGTCTGTGATCAAAGGTCAAATTGTCATCAATTTCACTGACCTAATATTAAACCTCTTCTTTTCTCTTAAGACACCTTATTGGCAAACCTGTTGGTGTCATTCAATTGAAAAAGGTATCACTATTCTGAATTTGAGTATAAAAATTAGGAATTAAATATCCAGTTTTTGCAGTAAGTAACAAATATTTGATTTTTTTTTATTATAGGTATTCCCACTGTTGATGTGCCGCAGCCACAATACTCTGCCAGCACTGACTCAACAGTCACTCTGCAATGTTCATACTCAGCCAATCCTACAGCCACCCAAGTCTGTTGGCAGAAAAATGGTGTCGATATAGGAGATACTTCTAACACCAACAAGTATGGAGGGTCAACATTGTTATCTCCATCTCTGATTATTTATAATGCCCAGGAGAGTGACGTGGGAAGCTACATGTGTTGTGTCACCAATAGTGTCGGAACAGGGACCAGCACTACTATACAGCTAACAGTTGTTGGAAGTAAGTGTTTTCATATATTTGTTAAGTCGTTGTAATTCTACTCTATAGTTTATTTTTACTTAAGAGGTAATTGTCTCCCGCTGCAATGCGATGGAGGGACCTAGTTCCTTCTGAAATCACTCAATGGATTTTCCTAGAATTTTGTAGGATTGTTTGTCATGATAACTAGTTGATCATATCGCAAGTTATTTTGTTTTGACAAAGTTTATTGTAGTAATAGTGCAGTGACTTAGAGTGTCGATTTCAAATTTTAATCAACCATCCTGACACACCGCTGAATTATACCTTTTTGGATAGCTTAATTCTTACTCCAAATTTTGCCAAAGCCTCTGTTTGTCCTTGTCATTCTGTGTTAACTGTTTTATGTCAAGAATTGGGTCTTTCGTTGATGATTTAGGGATTTGTTTTGATACTTTTGTATTGTATTATAAGTCTTGGGCCAATGCCAGACGGCAAGCAGTGACCTCTGGTCATGTTGAAGACTGCTTGCTGTTTTCCGTTGTGATTTTTTAAATTGCTGTTTGTTTATGTTTGTTGTGTCGCGTACACTTATTCCACATCTCAATATCGTCCATTCATTTTGAGCGGTCGTAAAGGTTACAAGTGGTTCAAAAATCTGTGATTAAAGGTCAAATTGTCATCAGTTTCACTGACCTAATATTAAACCTCTTTTTTCTTAAGACACCTTATTGGCAAACCTGTTGGTGTCATTCAATTGAAAAAGGTATCACTATTCTGAATTTGAGTATAAAAACTAGGAATAAAATATCCAGTTTTTGCAGTAAGTAACAAACAATTGATTTTTTTTATTATAGGTATTCCCACTGTTGATGTGCCCCAGCCACAATACTCTGCCAGCACTGACTCAACAGTCACTCTGCAATGTTCATACTCAGCCAATCCTACAGCCACCCAAGTCTGTTGGCAGAAAAATGGTGTCGATATAGGAGATACTTCTACCACCAACAAGTATGGAGGGTCAACATTGTTATCTCCATCTCTGATTATTTATAATGCCCAGGAGAGTGACGTGGGAAGCTACATGTGTTGTGTCACCAATAGTGTCGGAACAGGGACCAGCACTACTATACAGCTAACAGTTGTTGGAAGTAAGTGTTTTCATATATTTGTTAAGTCGTTGTAATTCTACTCTATAGTTTATTTTTACTTAAGAGGTAATTGTCTCCCGCTGCAATGCGATGGAGGGACCTAGTTCCTTCTGAAATCACTCAATGGATTTTCCTAGAATTTTGTAGGATTGTTTGTCATGATAACTAGTTGATCATATCGCAAGTTATTTTGTTTTGACAAAGTTTATTGTAGTAATAGTGCAGTGACTTAGAGTGTCGATTTCAAATTTTAATCAACCATCCTGACACACCGCTGAATTATACCTTTTTGGATAGCTTAATTCTTACTCCAAATTTTGCCAAAGCCTCTGTTTGTCCTTGTCATTCTGTGTTAACTGTTTTATGTCAAGAATTGGGTCTTTCGTTGATGATTTAGGGATTTGTTTTGATACTTTTGTATTGTATTATAAGTCTTGGGCCAATGCAAGACGGCAAGCAGTGACCTCTGGTCATGTTGAAGACTGCTTGCTGTTTTCCGTTGTGATTTTTTAAATTGCTGTTTGTTTATGTTTGTTGTGTCGCGTACACTTATTCCACATCTCAATATCGTCCATTCATTTTGAGCGGTCGTAAAGGTTACAAGTGGTTCAAAAGTCTGTGATTAAAGGTCAAATTGTCATCAGTTTCACTGACCTAATATTAAACCTCTTTTTTCTTAAGACACCTTATTGGCAAACCTGTTGGTGTCATTCAATTGAAAAAGGTATCACTATTCTGAATTTGAGTATAAAAACTAGGAATAAAATATCCAGTTTTTGCAGTAAGTAACAAACAATTAATTTTTTTTATTATAGGTATTCCCACTGTTGATGTGCCCCAGCCACAATACTCTGCCAGCACTGACTCAACAGTCACTCTGCAATGTTCATACTCAGCCAATCCTACAGTCACCCAAGTCCGTTGGCAGAAAAATGGTGTCGATATAGGAGATACTTCTACCACCAACAAGTATGGAGGGTCAACATTGTTATCTCCATCTCTGATTATTTATAATGCCCAGGAGAGTGACGTGGGAAGCTACATGTGTTGTGTCACCAATAGTGTCGGAACAGGGACCAGCACTACTATACAGCTAACAGTTGTTGGAAGTAAGTGTTTTCATATATTTGTTAAGTCTTTGTAATTCTACTCTATAGTTTATTTTTAGCTCACCTGGCCAAAGGCCATGTGAGCTTATGCCAAAACTATGCATCCGTCATCGTCCGTCGTCATCTGTTTACAATTTCAAAAATCTTCTTCTCTGAAGCTACTGAACTAATTAAACTGAAACTTTGCAGGATTGATAAGCTCCCGAAGGGAGCTCTAATGGTAGAAAATTGAAACTATCGGATACATACTACATGTATGGGCTGAAATTTCTTTCCAAAACCGGTTTAGCACGTGCATATTCCCAAAATTTGCCGCCATTATAACCTGGGATCCTGGGTAAAAACAGGGGAGATATTTTCGCATTTTTATTTACAAACGGTTACAAAACCAAACCTTTTCTTGTTGTTGGTGTCAATAATTTTCTCAATAAATAATACGCATCTAAAGAACGAACATAGTTTGTTAGAATAGATTTTTTTTAATGGTCCCCTCTCGTGAGATTTCGATACACTAGTGACCTTTAACCCTGAGTGCACAGTCATGCGCCAAAAAATGTGGGAAATATCGTCAAATCGAAACCCAAACTTTCACTTGATTCAATTAATTTACATTATATACATATAATAAATAAATTTGGTCCTGCCTGATATGAATCCCATAGTACTATGAATCCAAAGTTCCTCCAGTCCAACTGACTAAAGTCATCATTTCCTGGATCTATTGTAATTTTCCATCAGGTTTCTAGATCAATCTTTTGCTTCCGCCCGGTATATACTTCAGAACTAGATACGGCCGGGTATACAGAAAATCAAACAAAACCTGACAGAAGAACATTGATCAATGTTGCATCTCAGTTGTCCAATTTTGTTTACTGTCTGCTGGAAATGACGTCACAAAGAAAATGACGTCATTTAACTACCATCGAATATTTATGTATAAACCGGGGATGTCGTCCTGGGCACGGACCATAATTTCATGTTTTTTAGCACAATACAATAATTATTTAATTATTCAATTTTTAATCATAAGATCCTCTTACTTACTAATCCAGGGCATTTTTTTTTCAGAAAACAAGTTAGGTTGCATCCTCCCCATCATAATATTTTGTGTTAAATCGTATCTTCGCGAGTTTTTAGGGTAGTACGTGCCATTATCATATTACGCTTGAAAAACGTCTTCGGGAGCTTTACAGGTCAAACCTGCCTCATATTATATGACATGTTGGCAACAAACAGTCCTCATTTTAAAATGATTTGAAGAAAAACATGGCTGCTGTTACAAAAAATAGAACATAGGGTAAAATCACTTAAAATGGCTTATAACTCAGCAACCATAACAGATAGAAAAAATCTGAAGCATCTTAGGCTCTTCAGAATCAAAAGCTCTACAAAAGTCTACATTGGGTCGAAGTTGTCAGATGACTCTTGACAAAGCGACTGGGATGTGTGCCCCAGGTGGTTGAATGGGGAACCCTGACATCGAGAGATGTGGGGTTGTCAGGCGATAATATGTATAGGGGCTGCTTTGGGACCTTTCGTCCTGTGTCACATATTTTCGTAACATTATTCTTAGGAACTACATGAGGCAGAGGCTTGAAACTTTACAGAAGTCTTCATACTATGATACGATACCATTTTATGCTGCTATGCCATCCACTTCCTGTTTATTGAACTACTTAGAATTTCTCCCATAGGAACTAATGCTAAATTTTCGTAACACTTTCCTCAGGAACTGCATGAAGGACAGGCTGGAAACTAAACTTATATAGCACTATACTGTGTAATGCTGCTACACTATTCACTTTATGTTTACGGAATAAGTTACAAGGGCGACATAGGCTATCCATGGATTGCTCCATCTAGTCTAAGTTATCAGTTTAAGGTCTTTATTTATATAATTTAAATTGGTTAAGGTTTTATGATCACCTCATTAAGTCCTAGGTTGATAAACCAGCATCCCCATCTTTTGACCTTGACCTTGATTTTCCAATTTAGAAACTTTGACAATTTTCAATTGCTATGTTCAGGTTTTATGAACGACTTTTGTTCAGAAACCAGAAGTAGTGATCTACATGTATTTATGAAAAAAAGCGGACATCATTAAGGAATTTCTTTTTCTGATGGTGCCAGTAGGCAGTGCTAACTTTTTATCTCTATTTATAGAGCTTACTTTGAACGAGGAAGATGAGGAAGGATATTTTGATGATGATTTCAATGACCCTGATTATGATTATGAAGAGGATGATGATGATGATGATGATGATGATGATATTGAAGAAGAAGAAGTTGAAGCTACAGAAGAAGATAGTGAAAAAAGTAAATATAATATTTGGCTGATGAATCATGTCAGTAGATACTCACTTATTATGTCACTGCAATGTATTGCTAAAGTGACATATAGGGATGGCTTTGGGACCATCGTCTTGGTCGTCCTGCGTCTATTGTTCTGAGTCTCACATTTTGTAAATCTTTTCTCAGGAGCTACATGATGCAGAGGCTTGAAACTTTACAGAACTCTTCATACCATAGTACTAAGACCATATAAAACGATTTTATGCTGCTGCTTCATCTACTTTAACAAAAAACTTAGAATTTCTCTCATAGGAACTAATGCTAAATTTCTCAAGAACTGCATGACGCAGAGGTTTGAAACTTTACAGAAGTCTTCATACCTTATTACTATACTGTGTAAAGCAATTTCATACTGCTTCACTGCCTACTTCTTGTTTAATGAAAAACTTAGTATTTCTCACACAGGATTTACTGTTTACCGAACAGAGCCGACATATGCAATCCATGGATTGCTCTCTCTAGGTATCCCCTGCTGTTGGTTGAGGTGCTTTGAACATAGGTATCAGGGACATTGGTTGAGGTGCTTTGAACATAGGTATCAGGGACATTAAGATTTACAAATGGCAGTCCATAGATAGGTATGTCTGTTCCGAAAATTTCCATCAAACTTTCCTCTGCTTACATGCATCAGAATGATTTGATATTTGGTATTTTGCTTTGTCACTATGCAATGTTTTTGTCCCCGCCGCAACTGAACGGAGGTACTTAGTAATGGTCTGTGTCCGTCACGTTTTTAGCTCACCTGGGCGAAAGGCCAAGTGAGGTATTGCCATTACTTCACGTCTGTCGTCGTCTGTAAATTTTTACTGTAAAAACGTTAACTTGTCCTAAACTACTGGACCAATTTCAACCAAACTTGGCACACTTGTTCTATAGGGTATTGGCTACAATCCTATCATTTCAATTTTTTCAAAATGGCCGCCGTTCAAAGAGGGGTACCCCAAAACAGCATCACTGTATGGAAAGAGCGAAAGGGAAAAACGGTTGATTTCTGTGCCCCCATGTAGTTTATTGCTGTGCTCAAAATGAAGTCGTCTGTTTTTTCTGCCTTTTTACTTAATTATTGAATAATTACATACCTTGCATTGTCGGTGATTTCAACATTAGATAGTAACGATTTAGTTTATTCAAGTTTTACTTGCATTTTTATATCATAAGCTATTTTGATCACCAAAAATCATCAATTTATAAATAAAACACGTTTTTTTGGAAAAAATACGTAAATAAAACACTTGCAGATGAAATTAAAGTGAACAAAAACTGTTCATCGTGTATTTAAGTATATATAGAACTCTATTGTTGATAAATAAAGTTTAATTATGCAAAGGTTCAACACAGATCGATGAAATAAGAGTAGGTGTTAAAATTTGCACCGCGAATGTATATTTCTGTGCTGATTTTCGACATGCGAATGTATATTTCAGAGCCCGCGGAAGTTTATTTGTGTGGTTGCGAATGTTTCGTTCTGAGTTATAATACTTGGCCATAGAAAATCAGATCAAATAATGGAAATATAACTTTATTTCTAACTCTAAACCAGGGGACAGGTTAATGAAGCTGTCCTAAGCTGTATCCTAAACAATGTCTTATGACTTAAAATAGGATGTAGAAAGGATCATCCTTAGACGCGTCCAAGGATTTTAAACGAAACCATCTTAGGATAACCTTAAATAGGACCATCCTTATACAAATTTAAGATAATCCTGAATAGCCATATGTCATGCATTTACGCCGATGTGAAGGCGTTTGAAAAAAAAAACTTGAATTTTTGTTTTACCTTTTTCAAATGCAAAATAGATTTAAGCATTTTTATTGCATTGCCTTTGGTTTTTTTTAGAGAATAAAAATAATGTATTGCAATATCATTGCATTTCTTCATTCATTTTTGTTCTGCGCGTTGCACTTATCACTAATACCAAAAGTAAATTCCTAGGTTTGGGAAGCAAATATCCATATGAACTGTTAAATGTTACTTTCAAAAGTCTAGTACTACATATATTAGAATATCATCAAAATGTAACTGGTAAAAGCCAATATATGGGTCACTATTGGGAAAATTTAATCAATGGCAAAAAATATCTTAGTTTGCTAAATGTAGAAAGTAAAATATCAAAAATGAGAGTTGGGCCACATACAACCCTAATTCAAGGGGATAAAACCTATTTCAGACACTTTTTTTAAATTTAAAGTCACAAGGATGGTCCTAGGACAACATTTTTTAGAACCTTAATTACGGACCAAATTTAGTACGTACCATTTTTAGGATGCCTTCAATAACACGACTTAGGACCCAGACATGTCCAAAGACCATCCTTAGACATGTCATAATCCTAGGACACCTTCGTTAACATGACCCCAGGATAATTTTAAAACAAGTGTTCATTTACAATTTCTGTCTAAACCATCTAATGTTTTACTTATTCTATAAATTACAAAAATAATATATAAAGCTCTTTTAAACAAAGCACGACAAAATTAATTGGTGATAAAATCTATATTTATACAGAATAGAATAGAATAGTATGTATTGAGTTATTTTTGTAGGCTGTAAACCTCGGATTTTTTTTCGCACCGTCTTTGTTTTTCCTGGAATGACTACTGAGTTTTAGTTAACACAGTCTTAAATTTGCACAGTAATCGTATTGTCCATTTAGACTAAAATGGAGGACACATATCGCGCCGTGTATTTTTTCAATTTAGGTGCAGCAATGTCAGTGGGAAAGTCGCAAAATAAAACTGTCTCGATAATTTCCTGCTATACAGTATCCGGTTTGTTTATGATAACATTTCAAAATAACATTTCCGAACAATAAAACTAACAGTTTTATACCCAACTTCAATAGACAATGGGGGTTCCAAAACATCATCAAAGTCAACAACGGTTATTTTTTATTCATTTGGTACAATGTTTTTTTTCCATTTAAAATTTCATCTTCTGGTCTCAAATCAAATTTTAAATGTTTAAACTTGTTCTTCTTCTCATCCACTCTAATTTTGATATTTACATTTTCCTTGGGATGGTTATGGACGTCACAAAATGCAAAATTGCATCGTTGAATATGCCAGAAAAAAATCACAATATTCGCATTTTAATTTATCCATATTATATTTCTGAAATCGAAAAAAAATATTTCCATTAGTGCCTCTAGCCTGTATTTAATGCAAATTCATGTTATAACATCAAACAATAAAAATTAATTATAATAAAAATAAATAGCACAGAAATAAACTACAACAATTTTTGCTGCACAGAAATCAACATTCGTGAACTCGGAAATAAACGACAGCATTTCTTCAACCCTTTTTATTGAGTGTTTACAAAACAACAAATCAGTTACTTATTGTAGTTTTTTTGTTAACCTTTCGTAAGATATTCCATCAAATTAAGATTAAAAACGCAAACTGCTACTTAGAATTGAGTTTTTCTATAAATTAAAGGCTTTTTCTATTCTGATAAGTTTAATCAGAACACATAAATAAACTTTCTCTACTTTAAAAACTGCTCTCAAATAAACTACAGCGTGCACAGAACTTAACAGCAGCAGGGCACACAATAAACATTCGCCTTATAAGTTAAACACAGCTGTAAAATCATTTGAGAGGACAATTTCTAATCTTCGACAGTAGAATATGTTCTAAAATATTATAAAGAATATTTACACTTACTAATTGCTTACAGATGTACCAAAGAATTATGCGATTTTCAACATTTTAACTTTTTGTTTTTTCATTGCGATATTTCTAACATTATTTATCTACTGATTTAAAACTTGTTAAAAAACAATAGAGTTACAAGTAAGAAACCACAAATGAACCTTAACAACACTAGTATATCTATTTTTCTACCTAAATGACATATTTTCGTCTTCTTGATGTTTACAATCGTCTGTTTTACCCACAATACAACAATGACACAGGAGTAAACTACACCGGGGCACAGAAATCAACCGTTTTCCCCTTTCGCTCTTTCCATACAGTGAGCATTTGATGAAACTTTGTATGTATGTTGGTAGAGGATTATTAGTACTACAAATGTAGGGGAAAAAATCAAAATCTGTTGGAAGCAATTGGCGGCCATTTTGAAAAAAGTCACAAAAATGACCGAAATTTGTTACATTTTTCAAGCGTTAACTTGTCCTGAACTACTGGACCGATTTCAACCAAACTTTGCACACTTGTTCAATATACCGGTAGGGTATTGGCTATAATCTTCAATCTCTACCCATAATTCCTTTCACAAGCTCATAAATCTCTTGTCAAGGTCTCATTATACCCCCATGCATCGAAGTTGCGGAGGGTATAATGTTTTTGATTCTGTTGATTAAGTGTTCTCCCCAGGTACCGAAATGCTATCCTATTTTGCCGAGATGCTATCAGTCTGTACCGAGACGCTATCAAAATTGCAAAATAGATCACAGGTCTAATGAAGCCATTGAGTGATTGACACATTTACAATACCAAGCCAATAAACAACTCAATGTGTTGTGTTAGTAATTAACTTGTGAAATTGATTTATAACTAATTAGCCAAGAAGACTGACTTTAATTTATTATTGGGTGATGGTCACTGACCAATCATATTGAACTAAAACAATGACATGTGCTTTGAACATATGCATGGGCTGTTGATATTTTTATACAGGAAAATACATGTAAACGTTTTTTTAAAACGGAAAATTTTATATTCCTTTAAAATACATAAATGACATGATGTATGGTTACTTAAAATTAAAAAAATAAAAATCTTCTTAACCTGGAAATGATTTCATATGCAAATTAGTCTGCAAACAAACACGTGGCCAAGATCGAGATCACAAGATGCTTAAAGAGTGCATTGACATGATTGAAACATTTAGTCAGTGTTAAGAAACCAATCAAAAAGCTTTACCTGCCAATAAGATTTCTTAAAAAATATCCAAAAATCCAATTTATTGTCTCCAGAAATCAAAACAAATAAATCTTAATTTTGGCGGGAACATATTTATCTCCCCTACTTCCAATAAAATGGAGGTCCCAGGAGGAATTTTAAAATCAGTTTTAATATGAAACAAGATATTTTTTTTTCTAAAGAAATAAATTGGCAGCCAAGGTTTTGTTGTTTTCAGTCCCACAACATTTTCTTTTCTTATTTTTCAAATATGGTATCCTGAATCTCTGTTAGATATACTTCCAGTAATGAAAAAAAAATGCAACACCCTCTTGGCGTTTAATTGGCATGATATGGAACTGTATTATAGGATTTGCCTGATTTAACTTTATATATATTGGACTGCTAATGTACAGGGTTCAACATGTTGTTGTTATATCATGCTAGTTTGGTGTAACTCTTCATTTAGTAACTTGTTATTTGGAATTCAGCATTAAAAATTCAGATCTATCTGTCTTTCAAAAATTACTTCCTGTTAAACAAAATATGACCATTTCTGAATGATGGATTTTATCATATGTCATTTTGTTTTATTTGCAGATAGAGTAGAAACTAGTATTGAAGATGATAATGTTACATACAAAGAATTCCCCGCCCTTGAAATGGGAAAGAAGATAACTTTTCAGACTGCAACTTATAAAAGTGGGAAAGGAAACTTGATGAACAAGAAACATTCCTGCATATACTGCGATAGATTGTATCCAAATATAGCAAGACACATGGAAAGAAAGCATTCCAACGAAATTGAAGTGGCAAAAATTATGATATTACCAAAAAAATCAGCAGAAAGAAGAACAGAGTGGGGGAAATTAGTCAATGCAGGGGACTATCAGCACAACTATGATGTTTACAATTCAGGAAAGGGAGAAGTCATCCCAAAATATAGGTCATCTAATGAGCAAAGCCTTGACTTAATTACATGTTATTATTGTCGTGGAATGTACAGGAGAAGAGAATTATGGAGACATTTTAAAACGTGCCAGAAAAAATCAAATTCTGAAGAACAGAGCTCAACTTCAAAATTGAAACCTGTTGCTAGTGGAAAAAAACTAATGCCAAACAACTGCAACTCAGAAGAATTTCAAAGTAATATCATTAACTTTATGAGAGAGGATAATGTAAAAGGAGCAGTTTTGTCGGATCCTACCATTATTAAACATGGCATGGCAATGTATGCTGATCATGGGAACCAGACTCACAAACATGTCTATATTTCAAATAAGATGAGAGAACTTGGTAGGCTTCTCATAGAACTAAGAAAACATGGTGTAAACACAATCTATGACTCAATTGATAAAAACAACTGGGACACCCTCATCGAATCAGTTAACAGTTTGTGTCAGTTTGAACCCATTTCTGACAGATATGGCATCCCATCCTTAGCATGCAAAATTGGGCAAGCTCTCAAGAAGCTTGCAGGTGTCATTGCTTTTGAGAAATTAAAAACAGGAGACAAAGTAGGTGAAGAAATGGCAGAGACATTCATCAAACTCTACGAGAGAGGCTGGACAACTGCAGTGTCTGCAAAAGCTGTGAGAACAATGGAAGCTAATAAATACAACAGACCAAAGCTGCTTCCAATGGTGAACGATGTTGTCAAGATCAATAAACACATTGTAAGAAGATGTGCAGAGCTGGAACACACAAGTGGCTGTTACCGAGATTTTTGTAACCTTGTTCTTGCCCAGATAATACTGTTCAACAGAAAAAGAGGTGGTGAGGCAGAAAGAATGACGGTTAAAAATTTTGAAGATGCCCAGACTGGTGGAATTGTAGATAGTGTTGTCTTGAGTACTTTAACTGAGTTTGAAAAGAATCTTTGTAAAACGCACTTACGTGTTGAAATTGTTGGGAAAAAAAACCGCAAAGTACCTGTATTGCTAACAAAATCAATGAAAAGAAATATCACTGCTTTGCTTAGAATGAGAAAGGAGGAAGAAATCTCAAGCAATTTTTTGTTTGCAAGGCCTGGGGAAGCTAGTAGACACCCATTCAGAGGAGTTGATGCATTAAGAAGTATTGTGAAAGAAGCTGATGTTGAAAGACCAGAACTTATAACCTCAACTCTTTTGAGAAAACAGATGGCTACATTAGCTCAAGTCCTAAATCTCAGTGAAACGTCACAAGATATTTTAGCAACATTTCAAGGCCATGATATCAGAGTCCATCGAGAGTTTTATAGACTTCCTGAAGAGACAATGCAGGTAGCCAAGGTGTCTAAACTATTACACTGCATCAATAGTGGTTCCATTGCAAAATATAAGGGGAAAGATTTCGAGGAAATAACCTTTGACTATGATGGTAAGTACATATTTATAAACCAAATGTATTACCATACCCATCAACTATTTGGTGTCTTTGGCATGTCTATCATATTGTGTATTTAGGTCCTTAAGCACTGAATATGAGTATATAAGATTGTCATCATGATTGCCTACAGGTCATTTTCATCCCTAATTTTCTGTTTCACTTTTTATATGACAACTTCTGTGCAGCATACAAATGCCAAAAGAAGAAACTGTTCTGAGTTTCATTACAGCCAATTTAGAAGTTTCAGAGAAGAATATTGTTGAAATTGGGCAAAAATCAACTGAAAAATCAATTAAAAGAGTAGGAAGCTAAAATCCTCTGCTTTTATTCATTCTGATGCATTCTCATCACTTTGTGTCCGTTCGTCCATTAACAATAACAAAAAAATCTTCTCCTCTGAAACTGCTGAGCCAATTTTGACAAAACTGATTGATGGAATGTTCCTTGGATGGTCCTCTTCCAAAATTGTGTCCAATGACCCTGCCTTCAAACCAATATGGATGCCAGGCTAAAAATAGAAAAAGGAGGGATTAAATTTTAAAAATCTCCTCTGCATGTAAAAGGCAAATTGAAGCTTAACTTTTGTCAAAATTGACAGTTAATGGACTATATCTTTAAAACGGTTAGTGTTAGAGGAAAATTTTACATTGCAAAGTTGTTAAGCTCATTGAGATCAACAAAAATGATTCAGTATCAAAATTGTCAGATCACTCGTTTAAGAGTTATTATTATTGATTTTTCAAACAAATCTAACTGATTTAAAAAAAAATCTTCTCTAAAAGAACTGAAGAAATTCTTTTGAAACTTGGTACACTTGATTTTTTGGATGTCCTCTACCAAGTTTGTGATATTAATGCACGCCGACCAACCTAGATGGCTGTGGTTGCTTAAAATAGAACAGAGGGGGTGAGACCATAGTTTTGGGCTTACATGTATATCTTAAAAAGTATAAGAGATAGAGAAAATCTTAAGGCATACTTCTTCTTCAGCATTAAAAGCTCTTCAAAAGTCTTTGCAGACACGAAGTTGTCAGTTGACCCCTTATAGGGGTTATGGCCCTTTCAAAGCGGAAAATAGTGCTTTTTGCCCATAGAATGGAAAGTATTGCAGATAGAGAAAACTTTTGTTAGCTTCAGTGTTCAGCTCATTGGGCTTTATAAAAGCGTCAATTAGGTCAAAGTTGTCAGATGACCCCTTATAAATTATATGACCCTTTAAAAGTAAATAATAGTTTTTGTCTCGCCTGCGACAAAAAGTCGCTGAAGGCGAGACATAGGTATTGCTTTCCGGCGGCGGCAGCGTAAACTTTTTTGAACGACTTTTGTGGACAATGATTTGAGAGAAAAGTATAATAGCTAGGCTTCTGATATTTGGTATATAGACAGTTGGGGTTATTGTCTACGCAACGCATCCCCATGCCATTTAACCCTGACCCCATTTTCATGGTTCAGTGACTCCGTGAACTTAGATGTTTTTTCGGGCCAAAAAACTACTGGTGCTTTGTAAGACTTTTGTGGACAAGCACTGACAATGATTTGAGAAAAAAAAATAAAATGATAAGGCTTCTGATATTTGGTATATGGACAGTTCAGGTTATGGTCTATGCAATGAACCCCATGTCTTTTGACCTTGACCCCATTTTCATTGTTCAGTGAATCTGTGGACTTCAATGTTTTTCGGGCCCAAAAACTATTTTGTAAGACTTTTGTGGAAAATAAATGAAAAGTATAATAGCTAGGCATCTGATATTTGGTATATGGAGAGTTAGGGTTATGGTCTATGCAACAGACTCCATATCGTTTGACCATGACCCCATTTTCATGGTTTAGTGACTCTGTGAACTTAGATGGTTTTTTTTTCAAGGCAAAAAACTACTTTGTAAGACTTTTGTGGAAAATGATTTGAAAGAAAAGTAGCTAGGCATCTAATACTTGGTATATAGACAGTTAAGGTTATGGTTCATGCAACACACCCCAAGCCGTTTGACCCTTACCCCACTTTCATGGTTCAGTGATTCTGTGGACTTAGATGATTTTTCAGACCTTTTCATCTTTTTTTTTGTTGTTTCTCAGTATAACTATGGTATCTAGAACAACTTCAGATGTTACATAGTCTTTATGGTGGTAAAATGTCGCTCTGTCACCTGTCAGTTGACCTTGACCTTAACTATCCTCATTTCCTTAACTTACTTAAGGCCCATGTAGACCTTTAATGAGTTTTGTGATGGTGCCAACAGACGAGACATACTTTAGTGTTAATTTAGAATTTATCTCTTCAAATGTTTAAATTGGTACAAAAATTCAATAACTAAAAGATGTTTTTGATAAACAACTTGTAACCAGGTGAGTCATTCAGGCTCCTTGGGAGCCTCTTGTTGTCAACTTCTCTGAATCCAAACGACCAATTTTGATTAAACTTTGGTGAAATGGTCCTTGGATGCACTGTTTCAAACCAACGTACAGTGAATTTCAGAAGTTGTGCAGTCCGCAATTGGTGAAATTCCGGAACATTGAAAGAACATCATATTAAAAGGAGAATGTAAACAAGTGCTAGTGTATAAAATATTGAAAAAATCACAGAAATAATCTTAACAAAGTAGTTTTTCACTTTAAACGTATTCTAGTAATATTTACATTGACATATAAACCTTTAATTTACATTACGCACGTGGGATTCTAGATTTGATATGTATATCCGTTACATTCAACTCATTTAAAACACCAAGATCATGGTATATATAGAAATTTGCAACTCAAAAGTAAAGTTTAAATATCCCTTCAAAAAAAGTTAACAAACATTCTTGCATATTTATGCACTTTAATTAGGCCAAAAAAGCACCCCAAAATACATAATATTTTTAGAGTGTACGGAGGCGTTGCTTTTTTTAAAATACGCAGTGTATGGTGCATTGCAAATTGGCATGCGTCTTTTGTTTTATCATACGACAATGTAACGTACGATGTATTCGCATTAGTCATTATTAGCTCTGTGCATTTCAATTTTCAGAGTTTTAAAACCAAAAGAAACAATTAACGATTAACTAGGCCAAATATGATGCTTGATACTTAGAACAGAAACTATGGGTTACCAAGTTAACAAAGTTTTTTTTTTTTTGGTCAATGCTATTCTCCCAAGAGAGTGATTCATTTCCCAGGAGACACTACATACTACCAAAAGTCTGAATGGTACAAATGTATAGTATTTGTACTTATAAATGTACTCCACCAATCTGAATAAGTCTTAAACGTGCTCAAATGTACTTGACCAAAGTCTGATATTTTGTAAAAAGTCTGAACATGTACTTAATCATTTGAATTAGTCTGAAAAGTACTTAATTTTACTCAACCTTAATATTTAAAGTTAATTATCAGATAGACAAGGAAGAAAATGTAAATTCTTAAATGTACTCGACCAAGTCTGAATTGTACTCAACAGTACTAAAACATTCTCGATCTAATTACATCACCAATGAACACACTTTTGTAACATTAGATAAAATCTTTGATGTTTGATAGACCTAATTGATTTTTAATTAGTTAAGTGCATGTACGTTTTAATCAAGGTCGAGTACGTTTCAGACTTTGTCGAGTACAATTAAGACTAGGTCTAGAACATTTTAGACTGACAACAATACATTTGAAATTGTCAAGAATGTTTTAGTCTTTTTAAAAATTTTCAGACTTTGGTCTAGTACAATTAAGTACTTTTCAGACTTTTTCAGACTGGTCGAGTACAATTCAGCACGATTTAGTACAAAAACTATACAATCAGACTTTTGGAAGTTTGTAGTGAGATAAACATGAAAGGCATGATGCATTGAACATAAAATAATGAAGAATTGGATGAAATTGGAACACAAGGCCAATACGGGTTTTGAGTTTTGAAGGGGAATGATAGGTAGAGACGGACAATTTAACCTCCTACAGGGGGTCCTATGGGTTATACTTATATAATTATCTAGACTTACAGCAGAGTAGCGTGCAAGGAACATGGCGCCCCATTAAAAAAACAAAAAACCACGATACACCACTATGTTTTGAGGTCAGGTTTTCCGCATTATAGTTTGACAGCCTGTCAGGATTGCTCCATTTCATCACCTGAGGCGTAACATCCTAGTCACTGTGGGCGAAGCAGCCTAGTTGACACGAGGTCAGGTTTCTGTGTGCTCTTTAACGGACTTTAATTTAATTGACGAGCTTAGCACTGCTGCGGACCTATTCGTCCCTTCACCTCCATGAACCTGATAGGGGTCTACTACAAAGAGATTCCCTCTTAGGTATTATACTAATTTGTTATTTATTGGGACAACTCTTTAGTGGCTCAAAGTTTTCCTGACCAATAAAAAGCAGTATGTACTCTTAGAAGTCCACAATTGCTCCAGAGACAGATATTTGGCCCTTGGTTTTTTTATTCTTCATTAATATATGATTAAATCAACAGCATCAGCAACTAGATAATTTGCTGGTAACCTCTTACTATTAACAAATATCAGAATTAGGCAGGCAGACACTTTACCACAATCAAAATAATCAACAAGAAAAGACAAAAACAAACTGTGTAAAAGGTATATGAAAATCCATCAAGCTGTCTAGAGGGAGCTGTAGATCATGTTTTGCTAAGGGGAATTACAAAAATAATTTTGACCGACTTTTAAAATAGGAGGTGCACATCCCCTTATGGCTCAAAGATAGTGTGAAATTTGGCCTAGATGGATTTTCATAAAAATTTCACACTATCTTTGAGCCATAAGGGGATATAGTGAGGGTGTCCATCCGTCCTTCTGTAACACCAATCTCTTGTCTGCAACTCCAGACCTCGTAAACGCAAATTAGGCGTTTACGAGGTCTGGAGTTGCAGACAAGAGATTGGTGTAACAGAAGGACGGATGGACACCCTCACTATACCCCCTCATTATTCAAGGGGGGTATATTACAGAAAGAATGTGTCCATGGGAAACGGATGCCCCCAAATATAAAGTTGAAGTCCGACAGGTCTGACTGTCGCTTAGGACGCATCGTACACCTATATTGCAACAGCCCGTACACCGGAAATAAAATAAAAACCCTAATAACTTTGTTTATTGTTTTTTAAACAACAAGTTTTGATTAAAATATGTGACCTCATAGTTACTATGTTCTATGTTAAAATGCAGAGTGAACAATTACAACGCACTGAGTAATGAGAACAAAATTATGCACGATGTAAAATCAACCTCCATGCGTTTCCCAGTTTAAATGACCATAGGTTACATTTGTGTACAAGTGAACTTATATTTCACATCCTTAATCATCCTTCTACACGAATTTATTAATTTCCAATAACAAATATGACACACAAGGCACACATTTTACAATCTTTTGCACCACCCTCTATTTTTGTTTTATGGTCTCGCTTCAAAACGCACAACTTCTGAAATTCACTGTACGTTGGTTTGACACAGTGTTGGATGGTGCCCTAGAAAAGGTGCGTTTGCTTTTGTTGGATGCCATCCAAGATTGCCACCATTGCCTATATAATTTAACTATATATAATTTAACATTAGAGGAGTATTGGTAAAACCTAAAAAGTTTTAAACTTGGAGGTTGCAAAGCTTGGAAAATGGTAAACCCAATTTTGTATTATTTAGACGAGTAAAAATTATGTCAGAAATTAGGACAAATATGAACTCAAAGCCAACAATATGACTTGTATCATAAAAGGATTATAACTCAGTGGGTCCTAAAGCATTAATGAAAGCTGACATTTATCATCTAAAATCATTTGGTAAAACTGCATGAAATGGTAAAAAAGAAGTTTTTTTAAGATTATCCAACAGGTGCTTTCCTAAATGAGTATACAAAACACTACGGAAGATATTTCACCCAATAATATTAAAACTTGAAGGTTTTTTTAACTCAATTTCCTATAATTTATCTGGAGCTCTGATTAGACCCTATGGGAATTTTAATCTTTTTGAACATTTTCCTTAACTACTGTGAGAAAACTGAACCAATTTTAACCAAAGTCCTTTGGTGGCCCTCTTTAAAATCTATGTTTAGTTTTCTGATTGTCATAAAAAAAGGTTGGTAAGATAAAATCAGTATACAATGTATATCCAATAGGTCACTTACTGCCTGTATATTATTAGTTATACAGGCAGTAAGTGACCTAATATGGGCATACCGGTAGCCAGGGGGGTTCGAGGGGTTCGGACAAACCTCCCCTTGAAAACCGACAAGCACTATTAAAAACGACTTTTGCTTTAAAGTATCACGATTAAAGTTGAGATTAAAATCGACAAACACTATTAAAGATAGCTTTCAGTTTGAAGTCTTACTATTAAAGTCAAGATTTTGTTCAGTGTCTAACCCCCCCTAAGAAATTCTTGGCTACGGGCATGCGTAGCCAGGGGGGTTCGAGGGGTTTGCCTTCTCATGGGGTTTTTGATTACATGATTCCCAGGCCATTTTAAAGGTGATTACTTGATTACAAGAGCAAATATTTAATGATTATTTGATTACCAAAGTTTGAATTATTGATTACTTGATTCCAATTGGGAAAAAGTTTTTGATTACATTTCTTAAAAATATATGATTATTTGATTACTTTGGCAAAAAATGCTGATTACTTTATTCCTGGTACCCCCCATGAGGAGCCCCAGGGGTTCGGACGAATCCCCCCTTTCAAACCAACATGCACTGTTAAAGTTGATGTTATGGTCCGCAAATAGAACCTCTCTTTGCGAGTCTTACACCCCCCCCCCCCTTTTACAGATTTCTGCCTACAGGCATGATGGGATAGGAATCAAGAAAATGGTGATAAAATCACAATACAATATCTGATGTCATAATAACACAAATGTCACAAAAAAACATCTCTGAATTATGGCAGATATATGTAAACCATTTTTATTTGAACTAAAAACGAAGAGAAAGATTTGAAGCTAATGAATTTCATGTTTGAAAGTTCGCCATGTTACTGTATAGTAAGATAATCAAGAACGGCAACTCCTGCAGAAGCCCCATATGGGTTATATTCATTTATCCAATGAAATTCCCATATGGCTGTAGGAGGTAAGATAATTAATGATATGTGAGATGTCTTATTTAATATATAAGGTAAAGAGACATCACATATATTATATAAAATATCTTATATACATATTTATTATATATAATTAATCTCATATAGTATGTCATATGTAATACATGTAATATATCATATATTTTATTTGAGATAAATAAGTATGAAAATGGCATGCCATACAATTTCATGGTTCAGTGACTGAAAATTTTAATTCAAAGTTTCACA